>JAULBY010047994.1:24804-90468 GCA_032358315.1 Ophiocytium majus
TATCCTCTATCATCACAGAATTTTTGTAAGTATGGAATCAATCCATAATAAAGCATATTAGATCGTTGGTCAAGCAATCTAATTTTTCCGTCCCATAACCTGTTGCGAAAAGCAGGTGTAAATTGGTGACCGGGAACATAGAACGTAAAGTGGTCAGATATCTCCTGAGCAGCACTCCGTTCACATTCTAATTTTATATACGCTTCATTTAATTTACTTACAATTATATCGTTCATACACCTTGTACAAATCGTTCCCAATCAATAAATGATTTTAGTTGAAAGGTGCGACTATGTAGTTCCTTCATTATCAACTCACACGCACTTACAATTTCTTCGTGTAGTAGTCTGGAAGCAACGAATTTATTTAAATCTTCATCGGCTTCCATATATGTAGATAACTCGGATTTGATGGTAAATGGAAATGGTGCCCATCCATACTTCTTCAAATCATCATCACCCATTTTGCCAGTATAGTATTCCCATTTAATTTTACGCATACGAGCATACTTAAACTCCGCATCTTTGATAAGAAGTTTATGGTGCGATAGGATACGCAAATACTTGGAGTGGAGTTTCGGAATATCAATCAGGGCTTTGCCTGGTTCCGTGCGGTCAATTTGGGAATCTTTATCCCATTCTGTTAAAAGTTCATCAAGTTTTGTCATAATATAAGTTTCAGTTTAAAAGAGTTTATCTATCGTATAATATGTAAATCTGAATGTTGCATCAGAAGTTAATACGTTTTCTGGTGTATCTTGTGTAGCCAACATGAATGATGCTAATGATGTTGGAAATACATCCACAAATTTAAATCTATACAATGGAGTAAATGCTGACGAATATACAGTCAACGTAGCATCAGAAAATTGTGGTTGTTTTGGATTACCTGTGTTACGTGATAAACGTGGTAACTCTTGGTATTGTTGGAAATTTTCCGGGAAAGTCATAGCACGAATCCAATCGTGAATTTCAATCCATGAACGCATCTCTTCATCAATAGCAAACGTTACGTTCAATGAATCGTAAATTGCTTTTTCACCAGGAGAATACTTTTCGACAAACGATGTTGGTACAGCAATCTCACTCAATGAGATGCCTGGTACAGATACGGCTTGGCAAAAATACTGAATGTTTGGCACCCTAGAAAAAGTTAATTGAAACTTATTCGGATGTAAAAAATTCTGATTGTTTGGTGTGTTTGATAGTGCTGTTGCAGTCATAATAGTATTTATATAAAAAAAGAGGAGCCCTTTCGGACTCCCCTTTAAAGTACCTCTCTTAATGGAGGCTTAGATTACATGATGTTGGAAATCTTGAATGCACGGTAGTAGTTGTTACCACGTACAGTCAATGCGCCAGAACCTTGTGTAGTACCTTCAGCAAATGGGTTAGCAACAATACCGTAACGAGTCTTGAAGCCAATTTTTGGTTGGAATGTATCTGTAGATACAGCACGAACCATTTGTAGAGGAACGTATGGGCAATAGAACAAGCCAGCGTCATAAGCGTTAGAACCCTTATAACCAACAACTGCGAATTCGCTTGTAGCGGCAGTTGGGAAATATGGATCAATGTACACTTTGATACGACCAAAGATTGTACCAGCGAATGTGTTGCCTGTATCGTCAACTGTCAAGTTAACTTGGCTATTCAAAGCTGATTGATAGTCAAGAAGACCAGCCATTGCCAAGGCAGATGCTACGTCTGAAGAACAGATTAGCACGTTACCTTTACCGCGACGGGTCAACTTAGCGATTTGGTTAGCTTCACGTTCGATTTGGAATGCCAAACCTTTAACTTTTTCAACCATCCAACGACCGTTAGAGTCAGTATCCAAGTCAAAAGTACCAACAGTAGTAGTACCAGTCAATGCACCAACTTTAGCAGTTGTGTAGATTGTACGTAGAACTTCACGGTTAATTTCAGCCAAGATTTCAGCAGACAAGATGTTTGCCAATTCTGTTTCAGCGTCCAAACCATGAACTGCTTTCAAGTCTTGCGCAAGTTCCATTGAGTATTCTGCCTTCAAAGCGCGTGTCTTTGCAGTAACAGTAACTTTCTCAATTGAGAAGCCCATTTCAGCAGGTGTCAAACCTTCAGCAACAGTAGTAGTCATACCAGGAACAGCGTTAGCAGTGAACACACCAGCAGCAGCGGATGTAGTTGATTGCAACGAGATAGCAGGTTGACCACCAGCGAATGCACCACCAGCGAATGCTGTGTTAGCTTCGTTGTAGAATGCTTCTGCACCAGTAGATGCAGCACGGTCAGTACCGTACATAGAACGCATTGCGAAAATCATGCCTGTAGGACCAGTCATTGGCTGAACGCCGCAGATGTCATAAGCAATTAGGTTAGGCAACGAACGGCGAACCAAGCTGATAAGGATTGGATCGAAACCGGCAACTGGACCAGCGTTTTGAGCATCAGCACCACCGAAACCACCAGTAGTAGCAGAGTTAGTAGGAGCAGCTTCATTAATGTAGCCGCCTTCTTTCATCATTGCTTGTTGTTGGTTTTCCAAGATAACGGCTGTAACAGCACGCTTGTATGGATCGCTAATAGCAGGCATGTCAGCGTGTTCAAGCACTGGTGCCCATTTCTTTTGTAAATTTTCAGATAAAAACATAAGTTCTCCTAGTTTGTTTTAAGTTTTATTTTTTGGAAAATGATTGCACAGCGGCTGCAACGAATGGATCCATGTAAGCATTATTAGTTGCTTTCTTGTCACCAGCTTCATCAGCAGACACTTCTTCGTGTAGTTGAGTCATATCAGCTTTTTTTACTCCAGATGGGAAGTAGTTTTCACGGATAGTTTCAAGTTTGTTTTGGTATTCTGCCTCTGTGGAGAATTCAACGCTCTCTGCAAGCGATTTAATTTTTTCAACTTGAGTATCTGTCAATCCTTCGCATACTGCGCGAGTAACTTCAACTTTGTGTGCTTCAACAAGAGCTTTCTTGTATTCTACACCACGTTCAACTTCTTCATTTAACTTAGATTCCAATTCGTCAATCTTAGTTGCCATTTCGTCAACTAGGTCAACCTTATCGGAAGGTACGTCAATGTAGTGTTCCACGAATACGTTACGCAATGCAGAAATGAAATCTTCTGTCAATTCTGCACGAATACCTTTTTCGATAGCCAATTCATTGTCGGCCATCCACTGCTCAACCACGTAAGCAAGGTAGTCATTAACTTTTTCTGTCAAATCTTGTTTAACAGTTTCAACCGCTTCTTCAAGCATACCGGCATAACGTGCTTCGGTTTCTTCAGCGATTTGATTTACACGGTCAGTAACACGTGCTTCAAAAATTGTAGTAACTTTTGATTTGAATTCTTCTGAGATGGTAGAATCATCAGCAAACAATGCAGTGATATCTTCCGACAAATCTAGTTTGTCTTCAGCATCAACTTGTTCGTCTTCAGACATAGTTTTCTTACCACCAGCTGGTTTGTTTTGTGTATCAGCCGATGCATCAGAACCTTTAGTTGCAGGAGCAGTTGCGCTCTTAGCACCTTTAGTTACATCTAGTTTGTTTGAATTGTCATCTGGTTTGCTGTCTTGAGGTGTTGGTCCACCCATATCAACAACAGTACCATCAGCCTTTTCTAAAGGCATAGCATTCTTTCCCTTGCCTGATGCAAGAATTTCTGCCGCTGCCTCAAAAAGTTTATTTTTAGCCATTAGGAATCTCCTTTGTGTTTATTTATTTATAATTATTAAAGTTTTCGAATGAAATTTTCAAAGAGGTTATACGCCACTTTTTCAATATCTTTAGATGAGGCAGAACGAATTGCTTGCTTTGCTCTATCAATGTCAACTTCAACAAAGCGGCCTTCAACGAAAAGCCATTCTTTGTTTTCCATGATACCATTCACGAATGCTCCTGGTGCAGAAGGATCAGCAACAACGTCAGCAGCCGTAGCCAATCTGAAGTCACCACCAACGATATTAATGCCGTCTTTACCAGCAATTAAGGAACCCATGCCTCTAGAAGAGACACCAAGACTAACACCAGATTCAATGAAATTACGAACGATGTTGCCGTATGGTGTGTCTAGTACTCTTGCTTTACCAATGAATCTACTTTGTCCATCTTCTTTCAATGATTCAATCTTGATACATACGCGCTCAAGATTAATAGATGGTGTGTCTGGGTGACCTAGTTCGCCCAAGGCACGATTGGTATGAATATATTCTTGTGTGTAACGACCAACTTCTTCACGCAATGTATCAATCTTATACATTCTGCGGTTCTTGTTAGCTTGTTCACCAACCAAGAAGACGCCTTCAATGTAAAGGTTCTTCTTGCCGTTTTCTGTAGTCTCGGTTAAATACTTAACGTCTTCAACTGTTTCTGTAATTAGCTTCATAGTGTGTTCAAGTCCGGTGAATATGTTGCTTGTTTACTAATTTCCAACAAACAAAAACCTCCTGATGCCACAGTAACGACAATGTTTGCTGTTGGTGTGTTTGCCATAACTGTGCCAAATTCGTCAAATTTCATAACGTGTTGGTTGAATACAGTTATCATTGGTTCTGCTTGACCAGTTCTTGTAATTTGAATTGATCCATTAGTAGACCAAATCATTTTTCTAATAGAAGCTGATGTCACAGTTTCTAATTGTGTATTAGCAGATAATTGAGCAAGTGTAATTGTATATGTACCAGGATTACTGCAACGTACAATACTACCGCCCCTTAATGTGTTGATAATTTCATATGCCATTTATTTGATTCCCATTGATGTGCGGCGGCGAATTGACATTTTTCTTTTTAGTAATGTTCTATTCAATTTTGCCTTACCTTTTGTTTTCCAGTATCGTTTTAATTTTCTTGCTTTGTTAATTCTCTGCATAGCAGGGATTCTTTTAACAGTATTGCCAGAAATTCTAAATCCTTTTATTGCAGAACGCTTAACGTTTCTCTGGACAACAATTCGTCCTTTTGCATTACGTCTAATACGGCGGCGAATCTTTTGGATTCGTCCCATACGTTGAATGTTTGCTTCTGCAATATCTTCCACTTCTTCATATATATCTGCGGCAATAATACACTTGGCTTCCTGGAGTTTTTTCTTAGCAACATTTTCTAGTTGCAATTTAATAAACTCGGTAGCCTCAGCATACTTGCCTTCACCAATTAAATCTACTAATCTCATTTAACTTTACTGAATGCGAATTCAGATGCTTTAGAGAAGTGTTCTGGTGACTTGTGAACCATATCAGCAAACTTCTTTTTGTTACTATCGTTCAATGCTTTATGTACTTGTGTAATAGCAGAAGCAGTCCAATGGTCAACTCTACGTGTATGACCTGATGCAAACTTAACTGATTGTGCAGACTTACCTGCAACAATCTTATGGAGTGTATCCATTACAGCTTCATCAATCTGTTCAACTTCTTCTTCAATCTCTTCAGCACTTTCTTGTGCTTGAATCATATCTGCTTTATCACCAACGAATGGGATACTGAAATATTTACCAAGACGTTCGTTATAGTACAGAGCAATCTTAGTGTTATTTGGATAGATACGAATTGCTTGTCTCTTTAAAAGCAATACAAATGGTGGTGCTTTATCAGGATTATCAGAGAATGTTTCTTCAATAGAAGTTTCTTCTTTGAATTCTGCATCACCAATTTGATCTGCTTTATCACCAAGACTAAATCTATGTGCTCTTACTTTTCTACCATCTTTACCAACTTTGTAGTCAGCAGTAGCATAAGTGCCTTCATCCAACTCAACATCTTCCGATACAGCTTTACGTGCATTACGATAAATTTGTGGATTATTTGTAATCAAGTCTACCATTTTAGTAAACATGTTTTGAATAATCTGTCTGTCTGCATTACTGAATGATGGATGTTCATCACCCATCTTACCAAGAATTCCATGTAGTCTCTGAAGTTGTGCTTTATTGGCCAAGCCAGCACGTACAAGTGCATCAAACTTGGTAAAGTCTTGCTTCTCTTCTTCAACAACTACGTTTCTAAATTCTTGGAGCGATTTCATTCTGCGTTTTCTTCTGCTGGCTGTTCTTCTTTGCCGTTAAACAATGTGGAACCAATCTCTTGCTTCTTAGCATCCAATGCTTCTAATGCTTTATTAGATAGAAGTTCATTCAAACCATCTTTTGCTTCTGCGCTTTGACCCGCACCAAGCATATCAATAATTGTTCTTGCATCCATAATTATCTCCTTATTTTGTATTTATCAATTTACCAAAACGATTTACCGCTTTGTCTAGTTCTGGTGTATCACCTTCAGCACTACCTTTTTCAGTTACATTATCTTCTGGTGGATAATTTTCAGGGTCTAACTGTGGCTGTTGTTGGTCTTGTCCCTGATCTGGTGGCAGTGGTCTACCATCAGGACCTAACGGCTGTGGTTCTGGCTCAGAATCAATTTGCTTCTGCATCTCTTCAATTTCTTTATCAGTCAATTGAAGGACATTTTTTCTGACCCATTCTTGTGAGTAATATCTACCAACATATGGATCAATCTGTCCAAGCATTTGTAGGCGCTGTTGTAGCAACTCAGCTTCGCGCAGCTCAGTAAAGTTATTATCTTTTCTGAAATCATAGAAAATGTTTTCTCTAAATTCTTCCCACTCTTCTTGAGTGCAGATACCTTTAAGTGCTAATTGTGTCTTCAACGCATGGTCAAAGATTTGTGTGAACTTGTTACGGAGTTTATTAATAAACTTCATAAACTTCAATTCATCACGTGTAACTTCTGTGCTTCTACCAATACCAACCATACCACCACCTTGTGGCTCTAAACGAGAGTATGGTACGTTTAACGACTGCAACAATTTCTTTTGGAAGTATGTAACGTCTTCAAGTTGTCCTAAGTTTTGTCCAGCAGCAAGTGTAGTAATTTCTGTACCTTTACCACCTTCACGGCGAGGCAACCAGAAATCTTCTAACATAGACATGTGTTTGCGGTCATCACGCAACTCACCGGTCTGTGCATCGTAAACCATTTTGTTACGGTACTTAACCATAACGTCACGTAGATATTGTTCAGCTTTACCTTTAGGCAAGTTACCAACGTCAATATAGAATACACGGCGTTCAGGTGCTCTTGAAATACGGTAAATAACAATCGCATCTTCAATCATACGTAACTGATTCAAAGCCTTAATTGCTTTGTGCATGTATGAAATAACGAATGTATTTTTAGCATCCATCATACCAGAGTTAACGTTGATAACTGAATCTGGTGCAATTCTTAGACCACTGTTTGTGGATGCGGAATAACCTTGTGTTGAAATACCACGGTCGTTATAGATATAGTATTCTGCCATGGACTTAACAACGTCTGCGCCAGTCTTAGGGTCTTTGCCTTTTTGAATCTCACGGACTTTACGAATCTTACGTGGATCAATGTAGCGTAATTCTTTGATACCCTCTTTAGGGTTTTGTTCATTAACAATAACATGGTAGTAAATTCTACCATCAATGTACCAACGTTTGAACAAATCGTCAGCCATGTTTGAGAAGTTTAACATACTCAGTACGTTATCAAACTCTTCTCTAATTTTTTTCTTAATAGATTCTGGTTGTTTCAAATTATCCAGAATAATGTCCACTACTCTACCATCTTCATCGTGTGTAATTGCTTCATCTACAATTTCTGTAATAGCCATATCACACTCAGGGTGATTTGACATTTCACGATAACGAGTAATAAGTTCAAGTTCATTACGAACAGAACCTTCTAAGTCTACGTATGTGCCGTAGTGTGCATTTTGTGTAATCGTAACAGCGCCATCGTCCAACGCTTGAGTTGGAAGCGCAAATGAGGCCGCTTTTGGGTCCTCTTTTTGGATGATATCTTTTTCACCCAGTGTAAAGCCGAATAGTTTTATAGCCACTTTTTAGTTTCCTTGTTCATTATGTATAAGAGGAGGGACCGCTTGGTCCCTCCGTCAAATTAAGCCACCAAATCTTCAGCGGATTCCCACCATTGGTAAGACAAGTTAACTGTGAATTCTTCGATTGTATCGTTAGAACCCCAGTCTACGTCAATGGTAGACAAGTCTGTTGGGAATAAACCAATGAACTTGTATTTCTTCAAGGTGTTACCACCTTTACCATATTGTCTTACTTCGCCGTCAACTGTATAACCAGTTGGACCAGCGGCAGCAGGATTGCGAACGTTAGTAGAATGACTATTCATTCCATTCATCCAGCGTTCAAATGCATTACGAATAACAAAATCTTCATCGTTGATGATTGTAACTGACCAGTCTTGGAAAGTTCTATTGCCAGCAAATTTCAATTCACGACCGAAGTATTGAACTGGAACTGTGTTAACAGTAGAACCTGGCAACTGAGCAGTCTTACACATAAATGTAAGTTTTGTTTGTGCATTTCCAGGCAGTGCGAATGCTGGGAAAGGTAGCGTCACCTCAAATAAATTTGGGCGGGCACCGTCTCCCTGCATTTGAGAGCGGAATTCATTAATGTTAAAAGCCATTTAAGTTTCTCCTATCTCTCTATTTATTAAACTCTACCAACAACTTCGTCAAAAGAAACACCGGTGCGTACAGCAACAAAGTTCAATTGGATAAAGTTAATGGAACGAGCAGGTTTAATGTAGATGTCACCAACGAATTGGTTCTGGTCAATAACTTCACCAGTGTTGTTTGTAGTATCACACACAACGCGGAAGTCATAGATACCACGGCGACCTTGTACATCACGCAAGTATGGTTCAACCAAGTTAACAAATGCTGCGCGGGTAAATTCATCATTGAATTCAAACAATGAAGAACGTGCTGCTTTAGCAATTGATTTCTCAAGTACGATAAACAAGCGGCGAACGTTGATTCTGTCAAATGCAGATGGACGATTCAACAATGTTTTGTCACCGTACAAGATTGTGCCTTCGCCTGGGAATGTAACCACAGAGTTAACACCTTGTTTGTACAATTCATCACGCTCATCTTTGGTTGGATTCCAAGCCAATTTGATAACGTTCTTGATAACACCACGTTGTAGACCAGCTGGTGAGAACCATGGATCACGTTCAACGTCTGTGCGTACACATAGACCAGCGATATCGCCATTCAATGGAACCCAAACGTATGTGTCACGGTACTTATCGTACTGATATTTCCAACCAGAATCCATAACTGCGTATGAAGATTTAGTATACGATGCTGCTGTTGTACCGATATCAGTTGCTTCGCTACCAACGTTGTTAACAACGTCACCTTTTTCAGGTGATACGAATACCAAACAATCTTTACGTGATTCTGCAATAGCAATCAAGTGATTTGGTACAGTAGCACCAGTTGTTGGACCAGCAATTAGCAATGAAATATCAACTGCATCAGCATTTGCGAAATAATCGTATGCTGCATTAACGTTAGCTGCGGTAACTTCATCATCATAACCACCAGATAGTGTGTATGTTGGAGAAGTTGTCATTACTGAATAAGCAACTGCGCCCTTAGAAGATGTACCCCAGTTTGCTGCCAAGTGACCAGTAGACCACAAGTACTTAGAACGTGTATTCAAAACGTCTTTGTAATAGTTGCTTGAACCATCAGAGTTTTTAGCATCACTTGCTTTAGAAACATAACCGTATTTTTCCAAAATGGTACCAGCAGTACCTGAAATTTTACCAGTAGCATCAATAACCACAATGTGGATTTCATCATTAGATGAAGAACCTTGGGAGGCATATGTTGATGTTGCTGGAACAGAATCAAAACTAGATGCATATGTCCATGTAGCATATGTGTTTGCATCAGCCATGGAAACTTTAATGCTGTTTCCTAATGATCCTGCATACTTTGCTGTGAAGCTGATAGCGCCGTTAGCACTAAAAGAGTCATCATAGTTTGTTTTGTTTTTGATTAATTGTGCGCCACCGCTAGATACCGCATTTTTTGCTCCCGTACCAACTGCACGAACAACACGTAAATTGCTACCATACGATAGAAAGTTTGCTGCTGTGTAGAAAGTTTCTGCTGTGTTTGCGTCTGGTTTGCCAAACTTGTCTGCTAGTTGTAATTCGTTGCTAATGATTGTGATTTCATTAACAGGACCCCATGCAAAATTGCCGGCGATGCCACCAACAGTAGTTGCAACAGAGGGAACAACTGTTGTCAAATCTACCTCAGAGATGTTTACTCCTGGTGATAATTGAAAAGCCATATTTTGTTCTCCTTATTATTTTTATAGAACTTGTCTCATGTATTATATTTATGTTTTTACAAAGTTGAGGGCATGTAACCTCTGGATTTAACAGAAGACCATAAATCTTTGCCATCAAACTCTTTTTCTTCTTCTAAACCGTCATCCAATTCACCTATTGGTAGCATTTCTTCATCCAATTGGAGATTTCGTTCATCCAGCAGGCGCTGTCTAACGTCCGAATTTGTGATTTCCTTAAAGTAACTTTGTGCTGTTAGCCAGGAAAAAAGCACCAAAGTCATAACAATATCATCATTGTTACCTTCTTCAGCGGCATAGGAATCTTTATCTCTGACAAAGGTATTTAGTTCTGCGATTGTGTCGAAATCGTTGGTAATTAACTTGTCAGTTTCAATCAGTGTCTTTAAGTTGGCACATCCAATCTTTTTAACTGTCTTGGATGTACGAACACCATATGCCGCACCTTTTTTAAAGCCAGAGGAGATGTGCTGACCTTTAACTTCATGACTTTCAATCCTGAAAATGTTTTCGTATTCCAATTCATAGTGTAAGATATCAACAACTTGTTGTCCAACGCTATTAGTTTCTACCAAAACCCAAGCACGATTATATCTGTTGGCAATGTTGTATACAAAAGTTGGGAAAATTAACGGCGACATTTTATTGTCCCTAAACTTAGCCACATGGCGATAAGGAATCTCAGTAACATCCACGATAGAAACCACCGAGTAGTCTAATGAAACACCTTCAGCACAGTCCACAATAGCGATATAAGTGTGACCAGGTTTTGCTTGTTCGTAGATATCCATATGCTCTTCTTTGGCATTTGGATTTAAGAAAGCCAACATCTTTAGTTTAGCTCCTGGAATCAATGTAGCTGACGAACCAATAAACTCAGTCTCAAATTCTTGTCGGAACTGTTCTTCACTGGTGTTTCTGATTGTTTCTTCACGCCAAGCAGCATCTCTTCCTGGTACCATAGACCAGTGAACTTCAAACGGCACGTATGTAGAACGCTTTTCCACAGCGTCCATCCACATACGATAGAATTGATTCAGTCCATGAGGAGTAGAAACGATAATAACTTTGGTGGTTTTACCAGACGAGATAACAGGATAGGTAGAAGTAAAGAACTCTTCTGCCATGTTATGTGGAACGAACGCAAATTCATCCAAGAAAATTAAGTTATATGATCCACCACGAACACCGCTGGCGCTGGTAGCATAAGCTGAAATCTCAGAGCCATTCTCTAAAGAAATATTACCTTTGTTCCATTCAATAATGCCTTGTTGCATCCATAATGGAAGATATTCATATGCGTACTTGATACGACCAAGAATGTCACGTGCCAAATCACCTTTGTTGGCTAGGATAGCAATCTTATAATCATCTTGGAATAAAATTGACCATAACATGTAGCCAGCAGCCGTCGTTGTTTTACCAACCTGACGAGGCATCTTAGCAATAGAGAAACGATTAATATGAAAACCCTTAACCATTTCTTCCTGGAAAGGCCACATGGTGAAAGGAACGAGACCGTGGTCAACGTTCACAATCTTCATGTAGTTCTTAATGAAATAGACTGGGTCTTTAATGCATTTGGTAATCTCAATTAACTGGTCTTGTGTATACTCTATCTTTGCGCCAACACGTTTCAGTTTTGAGTTACCTTGATAACCACCATAATCAGACATTTAATTACTTCAGGATACTTTTCAACATCCAGTTTTTCTTTTGATGTGCGCCCAATAAATCTTGTAAGAAGTTAGATACTGCTGGTTCATTAGCATTATCTGCTGCTTGAATACCAGCACGTAGATGGTGCATGTAACGTTCATTGTCTCTCAACAATTGACCCAGCATATTCATTCCTCCAGGAATAATTGTTTCTTCCTCAAGATCGGACAACTCTATCATGCGAGACAAAGATGTTGGAGCATATGAACCTAATTGACGCAAGTGTTCTGCAATATCATCAGTTTGGTCAAATACAGAATCATAAAAATCATTTAAGAATCCATGATACTGAGGAAAGTTTGAACCCTCAATGTTCCAGTGGAATGAGTGTGACTTAAAATACAAAGCAAAGTTTGTGCCCAAGATGACTCTTAGTTGTTGAATTAATTGTTCCATTTTTATCCTAGTTGTTTTATTTGTTTAATTAAATCTGCCGTAGAGCCAACGAACACAGCCTTATCTACATTAACTGTTGTTTGAGCTGCCTGTGGTGACAATTCTTTTCGTGTCTTCTGTAATGCCAATAAATCTTTATTCATGTCACCAAGTTGCTTAATCATATTAGATGCAACTTCAAATGCTCTTGGATGATCGGTCGCATCAGCAACCAATAAGATTTTATCTACTGCTTTATTACCTTTTTGTAAAAGCTCACGCATGTTTTTTCGTGCAAACTCAAAGTCTGCTTCTGGAGACATATCTTCAGGTACCAACAATGTATTTGTGGCAATAACTTCTTCTGCTGGAATGTTTTCTATTCCAAAAATGTCCGATAAGTTTGTTTGTGTTACTGTTGTATCATTCATAATGTACTTGGGAATTCAGTTATTATTTCAGTGAATCCAAAATTGTCTGATGCGTTTGCAGACACAGGATCAGGTGTCGTTACAACAGCTACAGATTTAACAGGATTCAAGTCTACGGTATTTATAGTATAATAAGCATTAGAGTAATCACCAATGATGACATCATTCTCATCAAGTAACTCAGTTAAATCTGATACAATCAATGTACCAGTGCTGTTATTTGCAAAGTAAACTACACTGCCAGTTTTGCCTTTTGATTGTTCGCGTATAACTTCACCAGTCACAAACACACCTGAACCATTAGCGGTGTCAACATATACAGTTTGCGTTAATGTGCTACGTGTGTCTTGGTAAATAGCTGTGTTAGCTGCTTGAATTAGACCAGCAGTAGAAACAGCAGGAAAGATATAACCTTTAGCAGTAAAAGATAATGTCCAGATAATTAATCTTGTTGTGGACATATCACCTTCATAGTCAACTTGCGAATTCACCGAGTTGAGAATGATTGGCATATCATATTTTCTACCAATAGTAGGAATAAAATCTACTGTTACTGTATAATCTGGAGTAAAGAATGGCAAAATTTGTTCAAGAATTTGTGTACCATCTTCCGTGTTACGAACATAAATTGAAAGTTCAAATTCAAAGTTATATGGAACTGGAGAGTATTGTGCTTTAACTGAACCATCAGCTTGTTGAGCAAAATTTCTGTTCACAGTATTAAATTTACGTGCAGAATCATACTCAAGACTTACCAAATCAAAAGCCATTCTAGGAACTAGAGTTGCAATTGATTTTGTCAATGATGGATCAGATGTGATACGTGTAATGTATTTTTCTTTAGGACCATATGATAGTGGAACACGGGCACGTTCATACTCATGTGTGCCAGCTTTGTTATAACGAACCAAAAGTAAGTCATTAAAAATTGTGCCAAAAGCAACAACAACTTTTCTAATTGTTCTATTGTAGTAATGTGTATTGCCTAGCATTATGGTTCACCAAATGGATTATGTTCTGTAAAGTCAATAATATCATTGCCCTCACTTTGTAGTCTTGTGTTGTCTGCAATATCTTCAAAGATATCGTTTCCAACTTCTGTGCTGTCATTATACAACAATACACTTCTTAGTGTACCACTTGTGTTGCCTGATACGTTACCTGTAACAAATTGGCCTTGAACACGAATGATGCTTACTGAGGAATCTGGTGTGTAAGAGTGGACAATAGCTTGCGCGTTTGCAGAAGCAAGTGAGCTACCTTGATAGATGATTTCACCGGGCAAGAATGTGCCAGTGCTTGCTGGAAATATTGTAGTATTTGCCAAAGCTAATGTAGCGCGTGGATATGAATCAAAGATTTGGCTATCAATTTCCTCAACACCGGTTTCAATAATCTCACTGGAGAATACAAACTGTTTCATCTTCAATGCATAAACATAAACGTTACCACCTCGCCCGCGACCCAATGTATAGAACATTGCTTGATTGTTTTCATGTTCTACGAATGTAATTTCAAAGAAGTTTTGTAGTAAAGGAATATAAACTAAGTCACCTTCATGTGGACGTAACTTACTAACCGATGCTGCAAATCTACGGCGAGATACAAGTAATGTAACTTCGTCACGAATTTCTAGTCCAAACTTGGAAATAAAATCTCCTTCACCATCCATACCAGTTACGTTTTCAAGATACATTTCAATACCAACAGCAGTGCGGTATTCTTTTACTGTATCTTCTCCATACAACATGTCCACTTGGTCACGTGTAGTTCTTGGTAGATAGTAAACATCCATGCCATGAATTTGCATGGCCTCAATCAGCAAATCTTCAACCAGCAATTGCTCACTGGTGACCTGATGAAGAGGAAAATTATTGAAGTAGAAATTTGTCGGCATTATTATCCTACAAAGATTTCACTAGGTAGACTGCCCATTGTGTATTGTTCTTCTTCCAATTTCTCAATTTCATCATGCGCTTCTTGCATGATCCTTGGACCATCCAATGTTACACCACCCGGCATTTGGATACCAGCAAACTTAGAAAGATTTGAACCCCACTGATATTTAATCTTAGCTGTCGCATATGCTTTTAGGAATCTGTCATCCCATACATCGGATGCACCTTCTTTGAATGCAGCAACTCCTGCTTCACTTGAAGCAAAATATGATTCAACGTTTAATGAAACGTCACTTTGGATATTAACAATTCGTTTTGATTCTGAGCCAAATGTTATGTAATCACCGATTGTAACATCACGTGAGAATACTGTGCCTGTACCAATAACTGTATTCGAGGAATCTGAAGTTGCAACTGTACCTTCAATTGTAAAAACGTCAGGACTCAGTTTGCGGTAGCATTCCAAGATAACATATTCGCCGACTTGTAAATCTGAATCCCAGTTGATGTCTAGAAATACTTTGTTTTGTTTGCGGTTAAATCTGAACTGTGGAGTACCAGAGAACAACATATTCAAAGTCTGAATGTGTTGCATCGTAATTTCATATGATACGTATGACACGGATGTAAAGTCGTACAAGTCATGTAAACGTAATTGATAACGCAAGTCAAACATGTTGACTGACGATGAAGAAGAGTCAAATGGCATAATGCCAGTTACAGAAATAACCGCATCAGGACAATAAATCCATTTGCGGTCGTGGTCTGCTTGGGTAATTTGATGCTTCATAAACATCTTCTCACAACCATCAAAGTGATAGTCATGGAAGAATGATAGCGCATCATCAATTCGGTCATCAACCTGGTCATCGTCCACGTTAATTTGGATAACAGGATGTCCAAGTCTGCGTAGACAATAATCTTTAAATTCTGCTCTTGTTGTAGGTTTTGCCATTTAAATACCCATATGTTTATAGAGTATTTATATACTTAAAACTCCAGGTAGTCTTGGCATATCATCTTTAATGGCTACCAACCATGCAGAAGTGACCAAAACATTGATACTTTTCATCCAATCATTTGGATAATATGTCTCTCTGCGATACTCCTGGAAACGAATCGTATCGTTGTCAATGAAGTTAGCCATGTATTTTTGTGTGTAGTACATGAAACTATTCTCATTCCAGTAGCTAACATGAGTTGGATCCTGGAAAGCGCCGCGTCCATCGGTGCTAGGAACTTCAATGAATGCCCAACCACCCGGTGCTAGAACACGGTGAATTTCACCCATTATTTTTGTTTTGTCGTGAAGATGTTCAATAATATGACTAGCATTTAGAACACCAACGGAGTTATCAGGCAAAGGAATTCCATCGTTCAAGTCTGCTACATGGTCAGCAGTTGTTCTGATATCAACTGTGGTGTAACCGGGAAATGGATTTAAACCACCACCAATATCAACACACAATAGTCCTTTTTCTTTGGCATCTTTTTCAGCTAAAGCTCTAGCATATTGATTATGAAGTTCTTTGGTTTTGGCTTGAATTGCAGCATTTCTTTCCAAGAAAGTATTCTCTCCAGTAATTCTGTAGATGTAAAGCACTTCTGGAATTCGCACCATCTTTGTGATAAGATATGTGCGAATGCACAACTCATGGTCATCACAGATGGACAACTCTGGATTGTGACCACCAACTTGTTCATAAACAGATTTTCTCCATGTGCGAACATGATCTGGCGCATACCAAATGTAACAAAGACTATGGCTGCTAGGCTCAAAACTATCCATCGCATATAAGTTTTTGCCCTTCCAGTTAAACATTCTGTATGACCAACCATGATCTTTGCTGTAAGGAACAAATTCATCTTTCATGTGCAAAACTGCGCCATCAGAATAAACAAATCCGACAGAATCATCTTGATAAGCAATGTTTAACTTTTCAAGACAATCTGGCGTAATCAAATCATCATGGTCAACTTCAACAAGAACGTCTCCTGTGCCACATTCAAATGCATGTTTTTTAATCAATCCAACATTATTGTTTTCTGTATATGCGTGAAACAATTTTACTTGAGGATGATCCCTAATTACATCTGGAACAAAAGACGGAATACATTTGTTGTTAAGATATACAATCCATTCCCAGTTCGTGTGCGTCTGTGCGCAAATTGTTTCAAACAGTTCCATCAAATATGGAATGTTTTTAGGATCATGTTCAGGAGTAATAATACTGAATTTCAAGTTTTTCATAATTAATCAAAAAAGAATAAGTGAGTCAATCTACTGTTATGTATGTTGTCGCCAAAATATGGTCCTGCTGAATGAAAACATTTTGCATCCATAATTACCAATCTATTATAAATGTTTGCCGCAGAATCTGCAACATCAAACTTTGTGCTATCATAAAAATTACCATTAAATGCTTCGTCTGCGCCAAAGTCTGATGAACGTCTTGTTCCATTTATTTTTGAACGATGCAATCTTGTACCAGATTCAATTGGTGCATTTGGTGAAAGATAAATCATAGCCGCCCAATTTTGCATATCATAGTGATACACTTGTTGATCTTTAGCCATGGTGATTTGAAAACATCCGTTGACGCCTTCACCAAATGACATAATCTTTTCGCCCATTATTGATTCGAATGCTTCTTTGATTCCTGGTGGATGATATGGCTTAATTGTACGTAGACCTTTATAGAATCTCAAATCTTCTTTATATTCTTGTTGTAGTGCATACTCACGAACCGCATCCGGATTACTGTAGAAGTTATCTACTACAAAAAGTTTTTTATTATAATTGGTATTGATATTAAACATAGTCGGCTTCTTTTCAGTGTTTTGTAAAGCGATGTTGTGTAACTCTTGAACTCTTGTTCCACTATCATAATAAAGTGAAGTATCAATAAATGAAATATAGCGGGGGAAAGGATTTACTCTTTCTGGTTGCATCATCTTTGATGTGTATGTAAGCATTGATTCAAAATCACCAAGATGCATATATCTTAATGCAAGACCAAATAAATGGTCATTTCTACCTTCAGCAAATTGACCAGCTAATTCATAATGTTCAATAGCGGATTGAGCATCATTCAAGAAAATATATGCTTCTGCCATAAAAATCAAAGTCATGTAGCATGTTTCATCTTCATGCTTAGCCTTCTTTGTATTAGCAAAGTTGTGTGACCAATTTAAATATTCATTAAAATAATAAATTGTGCGTCTTGCATATTCTTCCTGTTGGGTGCGACCAAGAGGAAATGCACCAGCACAAGGATAAGCATCATTATAGCTTTTACCAATGTACCAAAAGTGATAAGAATTTTGTAAAATGCTTTGTTCTTTAATCATCTTTTCTTCAAGAATCAATGCATCACTTATAAACTTAGTTGGCACTCCCCAACTTTGTCCTTCGTTGTATCCAACTTGTCTGAATTTTTTATCCAAATCAACACGTTGAAATTGTTCTTTGACACCTTCAATGTCACAGTAAATTGTTTCGTGGCATGGATCATGATTGAATCTCCATGGTAAACGCGCATTCCACATCCATGCTCTATGATATATGCATGTACCAGACACTGCTGCAATATGAAATGCTTGCGTTTCTTTATTGTCCAGTGGTGACCAATCAAAGTCATCATCGACTTCTAGTACTTCATCACAGTCCATTTTAAGAATCCAATCGCAACCATGGTCAATACTTTGACAAACTTGAATCAAGTGGTCACGATTCCAACCAAACCCAACCCAACCTTCCTCTACGTTGTATAGGTAACCAGGAATCTTTTTTTCTTCAAAAAATTCTTTTACTATTGTATCTGTGCCATCAGTTGATCCATTATTCTGAATTACAAAGAAATCAATATATTTGTAACACGATTCAAGCATTCGGCGCATCACTGTCGCCTCATTCTTGAACATGGCAATCATTACGATTTTTGCTTGCTTGTTCATTTAGCTCTCACTTTAATAAATTCTAAAATAGATGGATCGTTTTCTTGTTCTTTGCTTGGTGCATATAATGCACGTTGCCTTTCATCAACAACATCATCTGGTCGTTTCAAATAATATATTGCAATACTTTTGCGATATATTCCTTCTGGACAATTGATTGGATTATTAAATCCATGCCAGGAATTCATTGATGCATCAAAAATTATAGCACGATTGAACTTGCATTCAACAGTAGCAACTTTATCTTTTGGTAGTTTTGTGTCATCATTATGTGACCATAACTCTAAGTTGCCGCCCCATGATGTATCCCAATCTGGAGAAAGATAAAGGATCAAATTATACTTACGTTGTAAGTGTAACTTTGGATGAAGTGAATAGTCAAGGTGAACATTTAATTTACCACCATTACCATGAATGTGCCACCCACCGCCATGTAATCCCATGTCAGGAAATAATGTTTCACCAGTAATTTCTTCCAACTGTGATACGAATGCATCACTATTCATATCATGCAAGAATGCATAAGTTGTTTGTGGATACAAATACCAGTTGTTAAGTGCTTTTTTATTCTCTAAAGGATTGTCGTATGTGTACCAATCTTTAGAATCATATGCAGGAAATTCACTTGATAATTTTAAAGCTAAATCTTCATCTAAGAAGTTGTCAATCACGAAATAGTCAAACGGTTCATTATATTTTTCAATCATTTTATTCTCTCATCGCCACTTGGGTCCTTCAAACCAAACTGCAAGACTGTATCTAACACCCTTAGTGACTTTATTTGCTTTATGCCTTAACATAGATGGAAAGTATATAACGGAACCTTGTTCTCTAATATCTTTATCTATGGGATTAACAGTCTCTGTTATTTCAAAATCTCCACCATCATAAACATTTGGATCAGACAATTGAACGATTCCTGAAAGTTTTCTATGGAACTCTGTATCATTATTGAGCCAAAATACATCGTGGTGTTCTTTATACTCACCTTCATAACTAGAATCATATTCCGCGAACTGAATGAATTCTAGTTTTGTAATATGTATGTTGAAAAAATCTTTGTTGGCTTCCAAAGCTGTTTTCCAGATTTTGTCAAAAAGCCAAGTAAAGTTTGGATCCTTATCGCTTATGAATCGGACTTTACTTTTTCTAATACTAGTATCAAGTGCAGTATTAATTCCATTAACGCCAACAACTGCATCTTGTGATGGTAATTTTAATGCATCTTGAACAATCTTTTCACATTCCTCTTTTGTAAAGTAGGACTTGAAATAACACCATTCACCTTTCATACTAACCTCACACTTTCGTATTTAAATAATCAATCTGTTGTTTCTGTTCTTTGAGTGCTTCAATTAATAATGGAACAACTTTATCGTACATCACTGTTATATAGTTCTCGCCAGAGATGCTTCCATTCTCGTTCGTGTCAAAAGGCGCTGGTCTTATGACTTGAGGCAAAACTTTCTCAACTTCTTGTGCAATTAATCCAACTTCCTGTTCACGTCCTTGATAACCATAAGAACGTGCTAAATCATTTTTTGTATAATAAACGCCATTAAGTGACAACAATTTTTCTAATGCATTTTCAATATCATTTAGAATAGTCTTCAAACGATTGTCGGAAAAGAATGCGGTGACTTTACCTGCTGCTTGAATTGTTCCTATTGGACCGCCAGAAGGAGAACCAACACCAACACTACCTATTTGTGTTACTGTGGAACCGGAAGGTCCTTGAGGTCCTTGAGGTCCTTGAGGACCAGATGGACCAGAGCCGCCAGTCCCTCCACCAACACCAGGAACACCTGTTGCACCAGTTCCACCTGTTCCGCCAGTAGAACCAGGTGTTCCTGTTGGACCCGTACTTCCTCCGCCACCTTGTGTGCCAGTAGGACCTGTAGAACCCGCTGCACCAGGTATACCGACCGCGCCCGTAGGTCCTAAAAGTCCTGTTGCTCCTTGTACACCACCCTGTTGTGGTCCTTGCGCGCCTGGGACACCAGGAAATCCTGTTGGACCTTGAGCACCCGGAACACCAGGAGGTCCCAAATTGCCGCTTGGAGTTCCAACTGCTCCTTGTGTTCCTTGCGCACCAGAAGGTCCAAATTGACCTGGTTGTCCTGTTGTACCTGCTATCCCAGGAACACCTGTAGGACCTGTAGGGCCGGGGGTACCTTGAGGACCTTGTGCACCGACTGGTGAAGCACCTATAAAACCAAATAGTCCTTGTGAACCTGTTGCTCCTTGTACACCTTGAACTCCTTGGAAACCTGTCGGACCAGAAGAACCTGTCGGACCAGAAGAACCTTGTGCACCTTGTACTCCTTGTGGTCCTTGAACACCTGTAGTGCCTTGTGCGCCCTGTACACCTTGAAATCCTGAAAAACCTGTAAGACCTGTGGGACCTGTAGCTCCTTGATTTCCTGAAACGCCTGTAGCTCCTTGAGGACCTTGGAAACCTTGAGGTCCAGGTCCTGCTCCTGGTGCACCTTGTACTCCTTGTGCTCCAATAAAACCTGTAAGTCCTAATGATCCTTGTACACCAAGAGTGCCAGGAGAACCTTGAGGACCTTGTACGCCTGCAACTGAACTTGCTGGTCCTGTAGCACCCGTTTCTCCTTGTGCTCCCGATGCACCCGTTGCTCCTTGTACACCTTGAGGTCCATTACCTTGAGGACCTTGTGTTCCTGATAAACCTGGTGCACCCGCAGCGCCCTGAGCACCAACATAAGATGCTGAACCTGTCCAAACACCGGAAGAATTGATAACTGTATTTGTTAAAGCAGAAAATCCATATCTTGGTGCCAAACTATTATAGTTGCTTATAATTTCATTTACAGACAAAGCACGATTGTATATCTGTACATTACTTACTTTTTGAGGTAATGTTCCTATTATTGCATCTCCACGCGCACCTATTTTGAGTGTTGATGGACTATTGCCGATATCTTCGGCAAGGGTTTGTGTTCCTACAAGAGTACCATTAAAATAATAGTACATATAATCGCCATTCATTACACCAACGATATTATACCAAACTCCTGTAGTGAACGAATTTGTAAATGTTATTCTATGGTTATTTCCATAAACATAAAAATCTGAAGACGCTAAACTGTTAAGTCTCAACGTCATGCCAACTCCATTCCAATCACTTACGAGATATGCGCCTCCAGATAATGATTGCATCCAACCAGAAAATGTTGCTTGTCTTCTAATTCCTAAACTATATGCATTGATGTTTAAATCTACAATACTACTAATACCATCAAATACGATAGCGCCACCATCAGAAGACGTAAATGTTGGATTATTGTTTAATGTTGCATTGTGTCCATTTCCAGACAAATCTGTCCAAATTGTTCCTGAACCTGGATAACTTGCTGTTATTCCAGCATCCAAATAAACAATCAGACCATCGGTAATAACATCAGACGTTTTGCCAATACTTAGACCATTTTTTACTACAAAGTTATTTGCTGTTGCCATGTTACTTCATTCTCTCTATCAGAGATTCAATTTCTTTTTGTTGCTCTTTGATTGTCTCAATAATAAGTGGTATCAATTTCTCATATTCTACAGTCAAATAATTGTCACCCGATAAACTACCATCTTTTCCATCATTATCAAAAGGAGCACGTCTAACGATTTCGGGTAATACTTTCTGAACTTCTTGTGCAATCACACCGGAATAAGTTTTTGTATCATTATATCCATATTTGTTTGCAAGTTCATTGTGTTCATAAATGATACCACTCAATGTATATAATTTATCACCGGCATTTTTTATTGTTTCAATGTTGTCTTTTAATCTGATGTCCGAATAGTATGATGTAATGTTGTCCGATGCTCTAATAGTTCCCACAGTACCTGCGGCAGTGCCCACTCCTAATGCTGTGGGCCCACCATAAGGCATGTATGTGTCTACTCCAGGACGTCCTTGAAATCCTGTAGGTCCTGTACCGCCTTGAGGACCTTGTGATCCTGTTGAACCTCCTGGACCTTGGGCGCCTTGAGGACCTTGCGCACCTGGTGAACCACCTGGTCCCTGAGCGCCAGGAGAACCTTGTGCACCCGGAACGCCTTGAGAACCTTGTGGACCTTGTGCTCCAGTTGGTCCTTGAGGACCTTGAGGACCCTGTGCTCCTGGAAATCCTGTTACTCCTTGAACACCTTGACGACCTTGTGGTCCAGTAGAACCTGTTGGTCCTTGAAATCCTGGCGCACTAGCAGGACCTTGAGGACCTTGAGGACCTTGAGCACCTGGTGCACCAGGAACACCTTGTGGTCCAGCATTTCCTTGAAAACCTACACCCTGTGCTCCTGGTGATCCTGCTGGTCCCTGAGCGCCTTGAGGACCTTGTGCTCCTTGAAATCCTGGAGCACCTGCTGGACCTTGAGGACCGGGTGCACCTTGAACACCAGAAGGACCTTGAATTCCACTAACACCAGCAACACCGGGAACACCTTGAGTTCCTTGAGGACCTTGTACGCCTTGAGCACCCGTTGCTCCTTGGACGCCTTGAAATCCAAACACTAAACTGCTGGGTCCTTGAACACCAAGAACACCTTGAGCGCCAGCAGGACCCTGTGCACCTTGAGGACCTTGTGCACCAGGAACAGGTGTTGCTTGTGGTCCTTGAACACCGGGAACACCAGTTGCACCAGTTCCTCCTTGTGCTCCAGGAACACCAGTTGGTCCTTGAATGCCTTGAGGACCAGTACCTCCCGCAGTTGTTGATCCTTGAGCGCCTTGAAAACCTTGTGCGCCTTGGGGTCCTTGTGCGCCTTGAGGTCCTTGTATTCCCGGAACACCTTGAGCACCTTGTTGTCCTTGTATTCCTGGAACACCTTGAGCACCTTGAAAACCTTGTACTCCTGCAGGTCCTTGTGCTCCTTGAACACCAGAAAGACCTTGAGCACCTATAATGTTTGTTGTTGCACCAATCCAAACACCATTAGCTGCAATCACTGGAGATGAACCAACAGTTAATCCATTTTTTACAATAAAATTATTAGCTGTTGCCATTTACTTTTTCCATCAATTTAGATATTTCTCTTTGTTGCTCTTTGATTGCTTCTATAAGAACAGGAATCAATTTTTCATATCTAACAGTTAAATAATTTTGTCCAGATTTACTTCCACCATTTTCATTTATGTCAAAAGGAGCAGGAGCAACAATTTCAGGAATATGTGTTTGTATTTGTTGTGCAATCACACCCACTTGTCTAGTGTAATCATTGTAACCAAACTTTTCTGCATGTCTATTTTGTGTGAAATAAATTCCACTCAATGATAATATTTTATCTAGTGCATTTTCAATATTTCTGATATTTGTTTTTAGTCGTTTATCTGAATAATATGCAACAATATCACCTGATGCTTGAACATCTCCTGTTGGTCCAGCTGCACAGTTAATACTTAAATAAGGAGATGTGTAACTAGAAGTTGGACCGTTTGTAGTACCCGGTGCTCCTGCTGCTCCAGTGCCTCCCGATGGACCCTGAAAGCCTGATGGTCCATTGCTGCCTTGAGCACCTTGACGACCTTGAAATCCTGTTGGACCAGTTCCGCCCGTACCACCTTGTGCACCTGGAACGCCAGTTGGACCTGAAGGACCGGTGTTACCCTGAAAACCAGCTGAACCTTGAGCACCTTGACGACCTTGAAATCCTGTTGCGCCTGTTGGTCCTTGTGTACCAGCAACACCTAGAACGCCAACATATCCTGTAAATCCTTGAACACCTTGAGGTCCTTGTGCGCCTGCTGTGCCTTGTCTACCTTGGAAACCAGGAACACTTCCAGGAAAACCTTGTGAACCAGTTGGTCCTTGACTGCCTTGTGGTCCTTGTGCGCCCTGTGCTCCTACTGCACCTTGAACACCTTGACGACCTTGAAATCCTGAAACTGAACTTGCTGGTCCTGTAGCACCAGTTGGACCTTGGGCTCCAGTTGTACCTTGAGGACCTTGTGCGCCAGCTGGACCTTGAGCGCCAACACCGCCTTGAACACCTTGGCGACCTTGGAAACCTGGTGCACCTACTGATGAGTTTTGAGCACCTGCGGCGCCAGGAGAACCTGTTGGTCCTGGAGCACCTTGAACGCCTGGAGCGCCTTGTGCTCCTTGAACACCTTGACGACCTTGAAATCCTGTTGGACCTTGAACGCCAATAACGCCTTGAGCACCTTGAACACCAGCAGGTCCTTGAGGTCCTTGTGCACCCGTAGCTCCTTGAGCACCAGTTAATCCTTGACGACCTTGAGGACCTTGTGCTCCTGCCGCACCTTGTGCTCCTTGAACGCCAGCCACACCTTGAAATCCTGGTGCGCCTTGTCTACCTTGAAATCCTGATGGACCTTGAATGCCAGCAGGTCCTTGTACGCCTTGTGCACCTTGCGCACCAATAACTCCATCAACACCTTGAGTACCAGTTGGTCCTTGTACGCCTTGTGCACCTGCGGCTCCTTGAGCACCAGTAATGTTTGTTCCTGGTCCTACCCACGTGCCTGATGAACTAATGACAGATGTAACATTAACTGTCAGTCCACTCTTAACGACAAAATTATTCGCTGTTGCCAAGGTTCACTATCCCCTTTTTTATTATATAATATTTATAACACTATTAATGATGAAGATAGTTTGACTGTTGTTACTGCATTAACTGGAGTGAATAATAGATTTAAACTGCCCGATGTAATAGTAGAATCAAAAGTGCCTAGTGATGAACCCGTTGTGCTTACATCGCCATACTGTGTCATAAACACACTTGTACCATCATGCACAATTAACAACTCAGTAACTTGATATGCTGTACCACTTGTTACTTGAACCATCAACTTAGCAGAACGATATGTTGCAGTTGGAACTGAATAGATGATTTGGTTAGCAGTTGTTGTACTTGTAGTAAATGTGTATGCGTTGTATGCCGATAGTGCTTGTACAGTTATACCAGAAGAATTTATAGCCAAACGTTCAGTTCTGGAACCAGAAGCATCCATCGTCGTGATACTCAACGATGTTGGTACTATACCTGTACTAACTGTATTATTAACTGATGCGGCAATAGTTGCACCAATAACACCAATTGTAGATGCACTGTTTGAGCCATCTGCTCCGTTAAAATATATAGAACCTAATCCGTCACCCGATATTACAGCATCGTTTCCTCCAAGAGCAGCAGCTCTTGTTTTTACAAAGTTAAAGAAGAAAGGATTAGCATTCGCACCATTTCTAATTAAGCTAACTCCGGTGTCGTTAGTAGTTATGCCTTCAATAGTTAGTGCTCTAGTAGTATTATTAACTGCTCTAGGTGTATTTGAACCAATAGATAATTGTCCGGCTAATTGCATACTGCCAGTTGCAATAAAACCAGTATTAGCACCATTATAGCTTGTGTAACCAATACCAATGTTGTTTGCTACGTTTACACCACCACCAATGTTTGTATTTCCTGCAACACCCAAACCACCTGAAATAACTAATGCACCAGTCGTTTTACTTGTTGATATGGTTGTATTTGGTACCAATACTTGTGAAGTGCCATTAACAGTAATCAAGCTACCTGTATTAGCTAATGCAGTGTTTGCTTTATCAAACGCAGAATTTGCTTGTCCAAATGCGGAGTTTGCTTGGTCAAATGCATTGTTGTAGTTTGGTCCAACCGCACCTTGTACACCTTGTGCGCCTTGTGCACCAACTGTTCCTTGTACACCTTGAGCGCCTTGTGCACCAACTGCGCCTTGATAACCTTGGCTACCTTTTGGTCCCATAGGACCTTGCAGTGAACGTTCCAGTGCAATATAATCAATGCGAGTTTCGTGTGATGCATTACCTGTATTACTATGGTACAATCTTAGTTGTGCAATGCCTGAAGAAATGTATGATGTTGATGCAATTACTTCTAATGCGAACTGATAGTAACCTGACAAACCATTATATGATCCAAATGAATCCCATGTGCTTGTGTTATAATTATACAATTGTACATAAATTGTATGACCTGATGCTGTAGTGTAATTGATGTTCAATACAATACGATTGAAATCGCTTACATTAATAAAGTCTGTTGTTACGATCCAAGCAGGACCAGTATTAGTTCCATCAGTAAAATTATAATAACCACCTGTTCCTGTATCACCAAATGTTTGTATGCTTGTAACATCACCTGAAATATATACACCATTTGTCAGTGAAATAGAGTTTGCTGTGTATGTTGTTGTGGTAGGTGTTACATTTGACCATGCAAGATTACCTGCACCATCAGTTACGATAGTTTGATTATTTGCGCCATCTGTTGATGGTAATGTGTAGTATGGGGTTTTAACTGTACCAACTTTGATTGTATCATAAATTGCATCAGTGAAATCTACAGTTGTTGTTGGATTATTAACAACATTGCTGAAGAATTTCCATACACCATCAGTTGCATCCCGTATAATACCTGTGTGCTCAATTCCAGTGCCAGGATCAAAATGACCAGTAATACCAATATCCAATAAGTTTCCTGGATTATTATTTGCAAGATAAATGATAGAGTCATCAATAACAATATTATTTGCTGTAATTGTTGTTGTATTACCACCAAAAACAACGTTACCTGCAACATATAAATCTGTGCCAACAATAACAGAACCATAAACGTTCAGTGCGGCCGCACTAGTATTAGAAATTGTAATACTACTTGAAATTGTATCTGACCAAGCAGTGTCGTAATTTGTTTCACTATTCTTAACTAATAGTTGTCCCGTTGTACCTCCTGCAGAAAATCCTTGACCAATTTCACCTTGTGCACCAGTATCACCTTGGTATCCTTGAGCACCTGTATCGCCTTTAGAAGAAATAAGAGCAAAACTACTATTGATATCCGGTGTTACATCATCAGCAATATTAGATGTACAAATATATGTTGATCCATTGTAACTTACACAGTCATCAACAAAATAACTAGTGAAATAAAACCAAGTTCCAACATATTTGAATCCTCTGCCTTGCGGACCTTCAAGCCCCACATCGCCCATAACTCCTTGGAAACCCATATCTCCTTGAGCGCCAACATCTCCTGGAGCACCAGCATCGCCTTGATATCCTTGATATCCTTGGTCACCTTGAGCACCAGTATTACCCTTTGAAACATAAAGCTGAAAACTAATATCATCTATATCTGGTGGTGTATTACCATAAACTGGATCAACACAAATGTATGTTGAACCATTATAGCTTACAACATCATCAATGTTATAATAACCATGTGTTGTTCCTGCCCATGCGCCTTGCCAATTAAATCCTCGTCCGATTTCGCCTTGCCAACCTTGAGCACCAACATCGCCTTGATATCCCTGATAGCCAATGTCACCTTGATACCCTTGTGGTCCTATATCTCCCTGTGCGCCTACATCTCCTTGAGCACCAACATCACCTTGATAACCTTGATATCCAATATCACCTTGTGCACCAACATCTCCTTGAGCACCAACATCACCTTGATAACCTTGATATCCAATATCACCTTGTGCACCAACATCACCTTGAGCACCAACAACACCTTGTGCACCGACATCGCCTTGGAAACCTTGATAACCAATATCACCTTGGAAACCTTGAGAACCTTGTGCACCAACATCGCCTTGAGGTCCAGTTGAACCCTGTATACCTTGGCTACCTTGTGCGCCAACAGAACCCTGATCTCCTTGAACACCCTGGAAGCCTTGGATACCTCTAATACCAGTTAAACTGATTTCCCAAGCATATGATGGATTGCCATTTGGTGTGCCACCAGAATCTATAATATCGTATGTGACTGCAAAACCAAATCCACCAGCATACTGGAGTAGATTAATCTTTGCATAGTAAAAGAAAGAAGATCCGCTTGTTGTATCTTTTATTAAAACATAATCGCCGACAGCATATGATCTTGTATCAGGAACATATACATAAGCTGTATTACTTCCAACCAGCGAACCGTCTGTAACCAGAGGGGTTCCTGAAGTCATTGGCGCATAACCAATACCGTTATCACCCTGGACACCCTGAGCACCTTGGACGCCTTGATAACCTTGTGCTCCTTGAGCACCAACATCGCCTTGATATCCCTGATAGCCAATGTCACCTTGAGCACCAACATCGCCTTGATATCCCTGATAGCCAATGTCACCTTGATATCCTTGATAACCCTGGAATCCTTGGTCACCTTGATATCCTTGGTCACCTTGAGCACCCACAACGCCTTGTGGACCAGAAGGAATAGATATTACATAATCATATGCAGATTGTGCTAATGTGTTTGCTGTATTTGCTTTGTCAAATGCAGCTTGTGTATAATCCTGCATTGATATAATTGTTGGACCAGAAATTGAACCTTGTACAACCAAATCATTGTGTACATTAATTTCAGTCTTTTCTAATGCCATTACGACATTAGAATTTTCAAAACCGCCAACAAGAATTCTAATATTGCCCGCGTCTGATGTGGTACCAATAATCATGTTACCACCAGCTTGACCGGTATTACCTTGAACAAGGAAATAACCAGTTAGTGGTTCAAACGGTGTTTCATATCCATCATAGTAGTTGTATGTGCTACCTGCGATGCCAACATCGGCATAGAAAGATACATCGTCACCTACGTCAGCGGTAATAACAAAATCTGCTGAACCATTACCATTAATGTTCTGTTGGTTTACTTGAGTGTATGTGTCAGAATTACTTGTGAATTGAGCAATTACGTTTGGTAATTCTGTTGCGGATAATGATGCAATACCAGCATACAGTTTGTCATATACAATTGCATGTTGCGTTTCTAAGTTTGCAGAAGCAATTACTGAATCTAAAAAAAGAGTTTTTGATGAACTATCAAATTTTAAATTTGCGGATGCACCAAATGATCCATTATTATTAAATTGGATTTCTTGATTTAAACCAGCAGGCTGAGTTGTCTGTACCGATCCAAGAGTATCGTTTACTTCACGATAATAAATGACTCCATCTGCATAGTTAAATGCAAATTCGCCATACTCAAGATCGGTCGGATTAGGAACATTGCCTGTTACGCCAGAAGAGCGTAGAGCAATAACTGTATTTGCCATTAGAAGATTCCGCCTACCGATTCTACTTTCACAACATCATTATTTACGGGAATGGATTTTTCTTCTTGTTCTACAAATGCGATACCTAGTTTTTTCTTTTTAGAATTTGGCAACATATCTTCCAACTGTTTGATGTATTCTTTTTGTTCATCAATAGTTTTTTCAAATTCTTTTTTGGTTGAAACTAGAGTTTGTTCAAACTCTTTGTTCTTATCTTCAAGAATAGAAATGTCTTTTGATTGCTTATTTAGTGCAGTTTGCAGACGGTGGCGTTCACCATCAGCATTGTTATTATTCTTGATAATTAAATTTTTAGTATTAATTTCGTTGTTCTTAGCATTAATTTCCGCACGTAGATTTGCATTTTCTTGAATCATTCTGGAAACATCAGCTTTGATTATTTCATAATCATCATTTACTTTTGCATCTTCTGCGGACATAGCAAGCTGAGCCTGAAACAATAAATTTTGTTTTAGGACAGCATGAAAATTATCTAATAGTACTTCGTTATACTTTTGGACGAATTTGATATCTGTAGCCATAATATAGCCCTTTCATAATTAAAAACTTCCACCACTCAATACATATGAATACGTCATTTCTTTAGTGCTGCTATTGTAGAAAGCTAGACCATCATATGTAGCATCTTGCGTATCAACGTAACGGATCGGATTAACGTAGAAACCTGCATTTGATGGATTCAAACCTGTTGCAGAAGCATTCAATGCAATACTGTATGCCGCTTGAGAATCAATACCTGCGCCATAACCAAGGGCAAGTGAGTATTCACCTTGTGCCGTATCACCACCATAACCTGCGCGATGACCAACTGCTGTTGCATATACGCCTTGTGTGTTTTGACCAGCATTAACACCAACAGCAACTGTATGACCACCTTGATCTGTACCACCGGCTCTATGACCAACTGCAACAGCAGAACTACCTTGTCCTGTGTTACCCGCATTTAAACCAACTGCTGTTGACCAACCACCCTGATTAGTTCTACCAGCACCATAACCGATTGCGGTTGCTCTATAACCCTGACCAGTTTCGGCAGCATATAAACCAATTGCGGTATTACCATTATTACTATTAATTTCACCTGCGATTGCACCATTTACGAAAAACTGTAATCTGCCATCAGCTTCTGAGAACATACCGGTTGGAGAACCAGTATTGAAAGAATAACCACCTGTAACACCAATATCGGATGCAAGGAATTGTTTTGCGTACAATGATGCGCCATTTGCGGTCATTGACGCTTGTGTAATTACGTTAGCTGATATTTCTTCTTGGTCACCAAGACCAATATTATCAAACAAATAGTAATCTGATGTACCTGCGTTGCGAACCAAACCAGTTACAACTACGCCATCCATACTGCCATGTTTGCCATAAAAACCAATATCAAGTACATCACCAACTACGTTGTTGGCTGCAAGTTCAATCATCGAATCATATGTTTGATTGATTGCTGTATTTACATATGTTGTAGTACCAGAAACAGTTAAGTTACCACTAATAGAAAGATCGCCAGTAATTGAACCGCCAGCGTCTGTTCTAAGAACAGTATTATCTACATCAATAACAAAAGTATTGTTTGCATCAACAAAAACAGCACTGATACCATCACCACCCTGAAGTGTCAATGTGTCAGAAATTAAGCTGAGAGAACCTGAACTACTATCATCGCCAGCAAGATTCAATGATGTTGAAATGGATGCTGTTGTTACGTTGGTAATTAAACCGTTTGCGCTTACAACAATGATTGGAACTTCTGTTGATGAACCATATGTTGCTTCTGTAACGCCAGTTGGAGTAGCAAGTGAACCGTAGAAGTAGTTGGAGTGAATTGTATTTGCACCAGTGATATCACCACCAGAACCACCACCAACGATGATTTGTTCAGCAACTTCAACAAAGTCTACCGAAGCAAGGTTAGCCGATACAGTATTGACTGTAACAACGTTGGCTGAGAAACTGCCATCTGCATCACGTTGAACTAATGTGTTCGCAGTGGTAGATGATGTTGCGGCATCTACAATATCTGTGTAGTATTTACCACCGACAGCAACGACCGTATTATCAGCTAGACCAATAAACAGTTTGTTTGATGTATTAGAATATGCTGGTTCCGCAACATTAAGTGATGGTGGTGTTGAAGTTGTTTCTGACCACTTCAGTTGAATTACGGTATTTGACATCTATGTTCCTTGAGAGAATCTTATTATTTTGTTTATTTATGTTTAGTTAAAATTGACCACCATTGATATTTACAATTTGTAAATTATTCTGGTCTATTTGTGCTAAAACAAATTTTTCTTGAGCTGCATCATATAAAATTACAGAACCATCAGTCAAAGATGTAATACTTGTGTCAGATAATTCAGTCAAAGCCACATTTGGCTTTGGTCTAAAATTTGGATCAGCAATTGTGGTTCTTACTGCTGATTTAACGATAACTCTTCCTATTGTTGCCATTTTTTTACCTTGTAACGCCAGGCAAAACTGTAACTATTCCTTCAACAACTCTTGTCACAACATCGGTTGGAGATGTGATTTTGAGATCATATACGTAACGACCTGCAGATAATGCCGCAGTGTTGGCTGCTGGCATTGAAAGTGTAATTTCACCATTTGCTGTACCAGTTATATTTGTTGTTATGGTATAACTGGTTGATGTGTAGTAGGATTTACGCATTTGAGAATTGGATGTATATGCGTATAAATTAATAGCATTTCCAGCCGTATCCTCAACATTTATCGTAGTGTTAAATGTTGCGCCTTGTTCAATAACGATTTCTGAGAATGCTGCCAAAACTTTGTTCCTTTAATCTTATTTATTAATTTGTTTAATCATTTCTTCCAGAACTTCAACTCTATGTGTGAGTTCTTTAATAGATTCAATCAACAATGGAACAATTTTTTCATATTTAACCGCAAGATAACCATTATCTCTTTGAGTTACAACTTCAGGTAAAACTGATTGGATTTGTTGAGCAATAACACCAGCTTCACGCACATTAACATCTTTACCTTCAGCCAGATTATTCCAGTTAAATGTTACACCATTAAGTTCGTTAACTTTGATAAGTGCATTAGGAATATTAACAATGTTTGTTTTTAGTCTTTGGTCTGATGAATATGCAGCAGTAATATCACCCGTTGCAATAATTTCACCTTGTGTTCCAGTTGCTGCCACGCCAACGCCAAGACTATTTACTTGACCATTAGAGTTAGTTGAGAAACCACCTGTTGCTCCTTGAACACCTTGAAATCCTTGAGGTCCCTGAGCACCTGTTGCTCCTTGAACACCTTGAAATCCTTGAAATCCTTGAGGTCCCTGAGCACCTGTTGCTCCTTGAACACCTTGAGCACCAACAACACCCTGAGCACCTCTGACACCAACTGAAGTTATTACCCACGATGTAGCGGCTGTTGTACCAACACTATAATCGGCGGCAACTGACCATGATGTACCAGTAGTAATTGTAACTGTACCTTCAAAGTAGTTTGATGCTGTATTGTATACACGAACTCTTGAACCAGAAACAAAAGCACCTTGCTGATTTGTTGTGAATGTAATATTACCAGAAGATGCTGGCGTCAAGTTATTAGTAGTTGTTACACCTTCATAACCTATACCTTGATATCCTTGATTACCTTGTGGACCTTGTGCACCAGCGGAACCTTGTGCGCCGACAACACCTTGAGCACCAACAACACCTTGAGCACCAACAACACCTTGAGCACCAACAACACCTTGAGCACCAACGTTACCAGCTCTGTTAAACTGCATCATCACCAAATCGTTGGCATTAAATGTGCCAGTACCATTGACATACGTGGCAGCGACTTTATAATAACCTGCACCGCCAGTCACATTTGTAACTGCAAATAGAGCATTGTTGGCTGTAGATTTACCAAATGTAGAAAGTCTTACATGACCTTTTGTGGGATTTGTGGAATCTGCGAATGATAGAATTGTTGGAGCAACGTTTGCGCCATAAGTATCCAAGAAGTCCAAATACAGAATTGTCGCGGAACCAACTGTAGCATTGTTCAACTGGAACTTACCATTGCCCGGATCAGTGTCCGTGATAGTTGCACTAAAGTTTTGTGCAAGAACAACTGCGGCACCAGAATTCAAAACGTTCGCTGTTACTTGTGTGTCAACATATCTTACAACGTTTGTGTTTGCTGTATCAGTATATGATTTTGCATTAATCAGTGCTAAACCTGCGTTTGCTTGTGAAGTATTTGCTGCGTTGATTAAACCAAGACCAACGTTTGCTTGTGAAGTATTTGCTGCGTTGATTAAACCAAGACCAACGTTTGCTTGTGATGTTGTTTCTTTAACATCAACATAATTTTTCAAAGCAGTATTTGCTGTACCAATAGCATCATATGCTGTTTTTACGGCTGTTGCACTAGCCAACAAACCTGAGTTTGTTGTTGATGTGCTATCAGTAATTAAGTTAGCAGTTAGAATCTTGGAATAAGAAGTTGCATCGTTTGAGTTTGTAACATCACGGAGTTGCCATTGTTTATTAGTTTCATCCCAACGAACTTGTGCATCACGATTATCTAAATCGGTTGCAACACCTGTTCCAGAACCAATAAAGTTAATTGATACACCAGGAGTAGCAGTGTTAGCAACTTGGAAGTAATTTGTGTTTGCATTCAAAACACGATATGTTGTGTTATTTGCAATCGTTGCAATACCTGTACTTAGAAGTGTAAACGAAACGTTCTGACCGGCGGTATAACCATGTGAACTTTGATTAATAAAATCATTGTTACCATCAAGAATGATAGGAGCGTTTACTCTGTTAACAGTAAGATAGTCGTAACCTGAACCAGATTCTTTAGTTGTGGATCTCAGTTTAATTACGTTTGTGTCAAACAATGTTGCGCCAACAATCGTAAAGTCACCACCAACAGTCAAGCTACCACCAACATCCAATCTACCATTAATAGAGCCTGAAGTTAATGTTGTTGCACCCGCAGAAAGTGTTCCACCAAAATCAGCACGACCAGTTGTTCTTAATGTACCAGCATAAACCATACCGCTGGTATTGACGTTACCTGTTGTAAGGTTGCCAGTTACAGTTTCATTACCATAAACAGTTAATTGACCTTGTGCGCCACCGTTAGCAACGTTAGCACTACCGACAACCAAATTACCCGCACTATTGCTACCAAAATCGCCAACCATAATAGTCATTACAGTATTTGATTTAATAAACGATGCATTACCTGTAGAGTAAATAGATTTCGTAACACCTAATCCGCCAGCAATATTAATTGCACCTGTGGAATTTGATGTTGAATCTGTTGTACTCGTTACACTAATTACAGGAGTGTTGATGCCTGAACTAGCAGTAAAATATGATGCATTAGCATTACCATTAATTCTAGCATTAGTAGAATTAATGGTTGTAGCTGTTGTTTCACCAAATGTTGCATTAGCAGTAATTCTTGCGCTATCAGCAACTAAAGAACCTGTGACGATAACGTGTGATGCTGTAGCGTTGGCTGCAATTCTAGCATTATCAGCAACAAGGGAGCCAGATGCGATTAAGTGTGCAACGTTGGCATTAGCAGTGATTCTTGCATTATCAGCAACTAAAGAACCGGATGCTGTAAGATGAGCAACGTTAGCGTTAGCTGTAATACGTGCGTCAGATGCATTAATTGTTGTAGCTGTTATTTCGCCAAATGAACCATTAGCAGTAATTACGATGTTATTACCATTAACGTTAGCCACAACATATGATGCTGTAAGATTGGCTGCAATTGTAGCATTATCAGCAACAACGTTTGCAGTTACATATGATGCAGAAAGATTATTTGTGATTGTTCCATTGTCTGCGATAACACTATTGATAGCAACAACATTATTATTAGCAGTCAAGTTTCCTGTGATGGTATTAGCCGTTACCACAATTGTATCTCCAATTGTGGCTAATGTATCAACATTCAATGTTCCTGTTTGAGTAGCATTCGCGGTTGTTAAGTTTCCAGAATTTGTATTTCCTGTAACAGCAAGCGTGGTACCAACAGTAACAGCTTTACCAAATACTCCAGTATTGGCAACACCAAGATATCCAATATTTGCAGTTCCTACGATAACAGTATTGGAATTAACTGTAATGTTATTAGCAAAAATCGTATTTTTTACAGTTACGCTTCCATTAGATGTGATGTTGTTTGCAACATACAGAGCAGTGCCTGGTCCATAAAGAGATGTGACACCACCAACGCCCAGATTACCAGTCGCAGTAGATTCTTGTCCCAAACTAATTTCATTACCAACAATAATTTGTTTCTGAAACAATGCTGTATTAGATACTTGTAATGCTGTACCTGTACCAGAAAGAATAACGTTAGCATCTCCAGTAACACTTAATGTACCGGCTGTTTTATTATAATTGCCGGTTTCAATTGTGTTAAGTTCGCCTGCCGATTGGTTCGTCTGAATGCGCCATTCATCAACTGTATTTGTTCTTGTAATGTTATTAATTGACATTATTCTTTACTCTGTTTTAACAATAAGGTTAATAAAGATTTGATCTCCTGCATATCAGAAGATAAGTTATCAACCTGAGACTTTAGATTATTTATCTCGTCATTTTTGCCATTTATTCTTTGTGCCAACTTTTTTCTCGCTTCATTTTCAATCAGCGCGGCACGACCTGTCATCAACAGGGCGCCCGTTCTGGTATCTTTGACTAAGTTGGTACCTTCAACTTTTAGATATTGTGTCATTCTGCTGGTGTAGCGATGATACGCAAATCTTTAACTGAAGGAACAATTGCTGGATCACTTGAAGTCAATACGATTTTAATCGCAAAGGTCTTAAATGTATCATATGTTGTACCGTTAGTTCCTGTATATTTTACATGATTGGAACTCGCTGAAGGGCGATATTCGTATTCACGGAAACTATTATCCAATGATGCTGCGGTTGTAGGATTTACACATTCCATTTTTAAGTATGGACGATCACCAAACTTAGTTCCGTCTGTGTCAGCCAATACTTTGTAGAATACAGAAACCTCAGATTGTCCTGGCTTGTTAGCACCCAAGAACACACGCAAATCACCCGCATCATATCCATCAGCTAAAGTAATAGCTTTTGTGATGTAACGGGCTAAGCATGGACCACCAGAAGAATCATATTCACTATTCAGTACAATAGTTGCTGGTGTAGTTGGATGTGTGAAATATGAAATATCAAAATCATCCAGATAACCAGAGCCTGTAGAAGAAACATAAACACTCAATACGTTACCGTTCGCGTCTACATGCAAATTAGCAGTTGCGCCTGTACCAGATGCGCTAGTAATTGTAATTGTATTGGCATTACTGTAACCACTACCAGCAGCAACAATAGTGAAGTCTTCTGGATTGATTTCAGCATTATCCAAGAAGTTTTCCCATACGTTCAAGTATAGACTTTCTTCAGAAACCACAGGAGAAACTGTGTCGTCTGTAGTAGACATTTGAATGTTGACTTCAAAGTCTCCCTGATTGCCCAACTGTTTACGTCGGTATCCAACAGCATACAAATCATCATTAGCATAATTGTATGTCTGGCTAGGAGAAATTTCACGATATGTTGTTTCTTTTGACCCCGTTGAAGTTGTGGCGATAACACTATGTTTCAAAGAAGTTATTGTTTCCGATGGAATGATGGATGTTTCAATCAAACGGAACTTATCTACATTGTAAACAGTATCCTGAACTTCATTGTAAATAGAGAAATTAGCAGAAGTGTTTGTGGTAAACTTACAACGATTCAATCGGAACATCAAATCTTCATTCAAGAATGGAACAAATTCCATTGAGTTTTGAGATTTGTATAGTGTTCCCATGTATGGTTGTTTATCAACATATTCGTTATTAACGGTAGTTCCACCTTTTTCTGCTTCCCAAGCAACATATTCTGGAGAATCAGTAAGAACTACTAATGCATACATTCCTGGTTTCAAGAACACTGGAATATCAAACTTGAAGTTTGTGTATGTTGCAGCATTTGTTATGCTAGGTGTTTCAGATACATTAACTTGTGACGGATACTTTGTTACAACAGATTCTGGATACCAGTAATCTGACGATGGCATAGCATTCACTGTTGGACGAATCTGGACTGTCACTGGAATATTTTTGGTATCTTTTGCACGGAAAAATACATCAGCACTTTCCATAAACACGCCATATGGATACACTTGTGGATCAACAAAAAATGTTTCAGCAAGTGGATCAGAACGCCATGAAGACAATATTGTTGTGCCGGCAGCAGATGAACCTACCAAACGATTTGATGTTTGTGTACCAACAATCTTATAGTCAACATCCACGTTCAACACAGTATCAACAAGTGTTGTTTTGTTTGCTGTCATACCAGACGAAACATAAGTTTTGTCTGAGAATGAAATTGCATCCGCATCATATGTGTTATTGAACGATTCTGTAACACGGAAATTTCTTTGTCCAGAACGGAAAGTTGTTGATGGCATATAGAATGCACCACCGACTTGACCAAGTTTATTGGACTTATTTGTACCAAAACTATAAACAAATTGTTGACCAACATAAGCATCTGCACCAGTAACTGTTGCAATTTTTGTAGTTGTATTATAGTCAGAAACACTGAATTCTGCACCAACACCAATTTGATTTGATGTGCTATGAATCAAATACAATGTATTACCGGAAATGTTATATGAAGGAGCATCACTAGCTAATGTAATTTGTGTAGAAGTTATGCCTCTTGTTACACCAGAACGATGGTCATTTACAGATGAGATGATGAAGTAATTTCCACTGTCTAATCCGTATGCATACTTACCAGCTAATGGCTTACCAGATTCGTTGATAATTGAAACGTTAGCCGAACCAACTTCACTTACGACAACAAATGCAGGATCATATGAACTACCGCCCGATAGCAATGATGCCAAATTAGCAGTTAAATCGGAAACAGTGTTTGCAATCAATAGAGATTCACCGCCCACAAAAGTAGTATTTGCATTCAAAGTAACTTTGTTAGGAACAACAATATATTTGTTAACAGCAACATCATCAAAGAATGAATACATCACTGTACTTGGACGCATACCCTGTGAGCTAAACAAAATTTGTTTAGACTTCATATATGGTTGAATTGCCAAATCTGTAATAAATGTACCAGTATCAACTTGTGAAGATGATGTAGAAATTTGTTTCTGTGATAGTTGTGCACCAGCAGTCAAATATGTGTTATCATTAACTGGAGCAACACTACCCCATGTGCGTCCACCGAGCCATTGTACAGAAGCTGCGGCGGTATCAGTTTCTCTTAGAGTTTTATACCAAACACTATCAGCAATTTGTGCAAATGGACTATTTCTATCTAAATTCCAATTTGGATTATTATCAGAGATATATTTGAATGCTCCATTAATAAAGTTGAACGCACTGTCCAATCCTTTTGTGGAGTTTAGTGTAACTCTAGCAGTTGAGCCTGTGTCAACATCGCCTGTGAATTCCGGGAACAATCTTGTGGTTCCTTTGAATCCCGCAAACAATGCATTAGCGATAGGCAACGATTTTGTTGCATATGGTTGTTTAGCAAACTCTTGACTTGTAAAGTTAACTGTCATTACCTTTTTTGTACCGGTACCAGAAAACTTGTATGCGCCAGTAGAATCAGCAATACTTGCTTTCATATTGATTGTGCGCATCAATGATGCTGGATACAATTTACCTGTATCAATCAAGTTTCTGTTATCATAACCAATCTCTTCTTTTGACGCTTGGTTATCTTTACTTGTGAAGTTATCTACCAAAATGCCGTACTTAGAACGTTCTAGTCCATTCGCATCCAAGATTTTTGTAGATGATGCATCTTTTTCCAATGTGCTTAACGACACATAGTATTCCAAACCACGAATGCGATCTTCGAAACCATTGATATCAGCCATTGTATAGCGGCGGTGGTTTTTAAAGTCTGCACGAACGTCTTTTACATTTTCAGTATATGCTGGAATAGACAATGTGTAAATCAACATGTCCTCAGGTTTAACTGGAGGAGCAATAGGAGCAACAGCAGAAGCACCTTTGATAACAGCAAACTCTTTTGAAGACTTAACAATAATTTGGTCAATACGTGGCAAATAGTAGTCGTATGAAACTGTAACTTGCTCAAGTGGTTCTGGATTCAACGAACCGGACAAGTTGTTACCACCAATTGCACGTGTTGGTCGGAAGTCAAATGAACCTCTCAATGAAGTCAACTTGTTTTCATCAGCATTAGCAAACACCGAAATGTCACCATATGTGAAGTTTGAACCTGCTTGTAGATAAGAATCTACAGTAAACAAACCATTACCACCTGTAGCAGGTGCCGCAATATGTCTCAAGTATTTGTACTGAACGAATACACGTCCTGTTGGAGCAGCATTACCACGCTTCAATTTAATTGTTGCATGGTCATAATGTGTTTTGCGTTGACCATTATCAAATTCATATCTATCAGAGATATCGTATGCACTTGTTAATTGACTTGTTGCTACGTTGGCTGATGTGGATCCAGAATCATAGATTCCAACAATCTCATAAACATCAGGTACTTGTAAGCTGACTGGAACACCTGGTGTTCTAAGTTGTGTTAGAGCAGCAGCATTATCAAAGTTGGTTGCACCAATACTAGTGAAAATTGCACCACCGGAGAAGTATGTTACTGCGCCAGATGTATTTGCAGATTCAAGTGTATTTGCACCGCCCATTTCATATGGAACTTTAGCTTGCAAATCTGCACCAGTTGTTAATGGAATTAATTGTTTACCACGAACAGAACCGGTAGAACCATTTTCTGCATTGTTAACTTTTGTGGTAATCAAGAAATCAACGTTAACGCTTGGGACTACCAAGTTAACTGTGAATTGTGTTGGTGATACCGCTGTAACAGTATACAAATTATTAGCCAAACTTAGAACAGTATTCGCAGCAATTCCATATTGTGAATTGCTTGATGTACCACTACGAACGAAACAAATGATGTTGTTTAGAATTAAACTGTCACTAATTACACCAGGAGTTCCAGCAAAAGCAAATGTGTCTGTACCACCTGCATTAATTGTGATTAAACCACCAGCACTTGTAGTTCTATTCAAATACGACTTTCTTGCATACAAGTCCATATTTGAAATTGTTCCACCCTCAATAGCATCATTTGGTGAAGCAAAAATTATTGATGTGCGTTTTGCTTCATTGATTGAAACAAAACCTGTTGTAGCATCTTTTGATTCTGTGTTGATATTGCCAGCAAAAGCTAAGAAAGTACCATCACTTGACACTAATGACTCTGCGTTTCTTAAATCAGATTCGATAGAGAATGTGTTGGATGCTGGTGCCCAAGGCAAAGCAGAAACCAAGTTCATGGTTAATGTATTTGAACTTGTGATTAAAACTGGAGCAATACTTGCACCACCAGCATCAGTGATACGGAAGTACATATTAGCATAAGCATTTGCAGACAAAGATGCATTGAATGATGCTGGAATTTGAATTGTTGTTGTTGATGATCCTGTTGGACCCAAAGTGCCTGTGATTGGTGCAGTATTTGCATCAAATGTGTTTACTGTAAATGTATGAGTTGTTCCCAGATTATTATTGGTAGCATCATTGTAGCGCAACATGTCAGCACGAATCGTACCAATCTTTGTTGAATTATATGCAGCAGTGGATGCAATACTAATGCTTGTGTGTGGAACAGAGTGGATGTCTAAAGATGGATAGTTAGTGATATCTAATGTACCACGAACGCTATCCAAAATCAACGAACTTTCATAGTTCGTTGGCAAATCATAATCGGAAACACTAGATGTCGATCTTGCGCGATCAATTTCAATAGTTGTTGGTGCAATTGTTTCAAACTCATAACCACCAACATATGCTTTACCTGGATCCAATACAATGTTGAACTTGGCGTTAGCGACATCGCCTTCTTCCAACGAAATGACGAACGGATCAACTGTGTAATTACCAGACTCGTCAAATGTACGGCGCGCCATTGTCTTTTCTAATTCACTGTATACAGCATAATCAATTTCTTTTGTCTTTACGTCTTCAACCAAACGGATGATTTCAAAGAATGTTGATGTATCAGCGGAGTCTAATGTACGCTTAGATAGTGATGTTGCAATCTGGAAACGTGTTGCACCTGGCGCTTGATAATTGAAAGCGCCTTGTGCTGGATCTAAAAGTGATGTATCATCAATTTCATCTTGAATATTTTCAGTAAATTCAATACCAATTTTATAAGATGGCTTAACGTTAACTGTTGATGTTCCATATCCAATACGATAGAATAGTTCAACAACTAAGAATTGTGGAGTAACTTTAACAAACTGGCCTTTAAAGTAATAAACGCCTTCCTGTAAACTGGCAACAAAAGAACCACCAACAGCATTGGTAGCTTTCAACTGTGCATATATGGATGTACCAGAAACAACCAATTCATCAGATTCCGCAAATACATCACCACTCAAATATTTAACTACTAGAGTTGGATTAACTGTAGTTGTGTCCACAGCAATAACTTTTGCGCGAACTTCTTTATCGGAATTGTATGATATAATTGTTTTATCTAAAAAGTCTGATGCAACAATATCTGCGTTGTTATATTGACTTTCTAGTACGATGTAATTCGCTTTTCTATCCAACGAAATTTTGCCACCGATGATTGGACTGCCACTTTGGAAAATATGATTACCAAATTTTTCAATTTGATTAGCTAAAATTGTTTGTAGCTGCGTCAGTTCGCGGGCTTGAACCGAATAACCTGGACGGAACAAAACACGCATGAAGTTTTTATCTTCATCAAAATCATCGTAATATGGGTCGTAATTGAATAGAGTTGTCATTTATTTCTCGTTAAAAACTCAAGATGAAACGAATACGTTCCGTTTGGCTAGGGTCTCTAGTAATTGGTAATTTGTCAGATATGTATAATATTTTTCCAGAGTACAAATCTAGTGTTGGATCAGTTACGGTGTTAACGACACGAATCGCACCAGAGTTATAACCTTTGATAGCCTGGTTTGTTTGAATCGTACCTCTAACATTATTGAGATACATTAAATTTTGTACTTCATCAAAAGAGATTACTTCAGCCGAGAAAGTTGACTCATCAAAAGTTGCTCCTTGATACACAGTTTCATCATTATTGAAATTACCTACACCAGGTGATGTTTTAATTTTCGTGTATAAACTGTATGCTTGCGCGCTGGCCAATGTTGTTGTTCCAAACTTATATGGATTCTGCAATAAAACTACTTCTCGGAAATCGTTATCAGTAGGCAAATTGTACGTTTCAGATTGGTCATATTCCACATTAAACATAATTGTGGATGCATTTAATTCATAAACAGGATCATATCCATGTCCATCATGTGGTGCAATTGATATTGTCGCTGTTGCACCAGAACCTAAACCGCCTGTGACATCTGTGAATGTCACATTTGCATATGTGTAACCTGATCCCCTATTTTGAATAATAGCATTTCTTACATGACCAGACGATACGTTTGCCTTTAAGATTACACCAGAACCATCACCGGTAACAGTAATGATATTCTGTAGTGTTCCATCCGTATAATTATTTCCAGAATTTGTAATGTTTACAATATCAATTGCACCACCAACAGCCGCTGCTTTTACGAATTTGTTATATGTAACTGGTAACCATTCATCAGTCAAAAACTTCTGTTTTTGTGCAGAAGTTAATGTATACATATATTTCCACTTATAATCATCCACAGTTGATACATGCGGTTCTTCCAGTGATGTTGTGGATAATGTAAGTTGTGGCTCGTCAGTAGATGCAGTTCCTATGGCAGAATTGGCCAAGCATTTAAAAACCTGATCTTTACTATTCAAAACATAAAAATTTGAACCAGAGAGATATGTATTGTATACAGTTCCTGATTTCCAATTTACTCTTGGCGTAACAAGTGATGCATTCTCAAGCGAAATCTGTTTTGCATAGATTCCTCTTCTGTAATATTCATTAATATTTGCATCATCTTCTAATGGAACTCCAGCAACTTCGGTGCCCACATTCCAACGTATTTGTTTGCCCATAAATGCATACATGTATGATTTTTTAGTCGCAGGCAAATATGCATTTGCTCCTAAGTCCAACAGATTATACATCTGTTTGGCCAAAAGGATTCTTAAATTTTTTGTTATTAGTGCTGACATAGTTCTATTTATCTAACTTTTTGAATAGTTGCCGTTAGGAATGTACCATTTGCTTTCATTTTTGATAGAACAATAACAGTATTTGCGTTCACAGAATTTGCGGTAACGGCATCATCATATACAACATTAATCAATGCTGATGTGGATGTTACATTAATTGTAGTATTCAAAATCGCAAAATGTGAGTTTGTCACAGACTTAATTGTTGTGGTATTTCCAGTTGACAGATAAATGGTATCTCCATCTTGGAAATCATTGATGAAGTTAACACTATTAGCATCTCCAAACAATACGTTTGATCCTGAAACAACGTTAACCGTATTCTGCAATCTCTTATGTACATTGCTCAAGATAATTACATCACCAACATTAATAGTGGAAATCAAATTCGCAGTAGAATTTGTAGATATAATTGTGTTTCCATTGTATGCAATATTGAAAGTGTCCACCAGTGAATTAACTGATATTAGAATTGTGGAGTTACTTTCAGCAATTGTTTCATGGTTATCATCAACCCTAACAACAAATGTTTTTGTTCCAATTGGATGAACAACATCGTTTAGTGCTTTCTTAAACTTGTTATAGTCTGTAGATGAATTGATAACGTATGAGAAGTTGTGGTACTTATTACCATCTTGCAAGCGTTTATCTGCACTAATTTGTCCGTCAGTATTTAAGTAAATACCAGGATAACGAATCAATCCATTTTCAAATTTCGCAGTTGCTTTTGCTCTACCATCTCCATAGAAAACATAACTAACAACATTCGCCGTTATCAAATTATCATCGGTTGACAATATTGCTGTGTTGCTTATTGAACCTGTATATCCATACAAACGTAACAATCCAGTAGTTGGAACATAAGTATCAACTCTAGCTTTAAATGTGGTATTAGTATTTGATGAACCCTGATACACTACGGTATTAGAAACAAATAATTGACCTTGCGTTTCATCTTTAATGAAAAGATCCATATTTCGTAGAGAGATTGTTGGCGCAGAAACATAATCATATCCATAACTGATAATACGTAATTTCGAGATTGCGCCAATTCTTGATGTTGCCAAATCCATTTTTTCGCCATCACCAGTAACTTCAGTGACTCTCAGTATAGCATTTGCTCCCGAAATTGTATTTACTGAAACAGTTGGTAATGCTGTAGGCTTATATCCTTCTCCACCCATCACATATTCTACTGTGGGATTAAATGTGATAGATTTGATACCATTATTTCCAGAATGTATTTCTGTTATTTTGGCATTAGCTCCATAACCTGAACCACCAGTAAAAGTTAAATATTGATTCACTGCGTATCCATCTCCACCAGCATCAATAGAAATTCTTCCAAGAGAACCCAAATTTTTGATATCTCGTCTTAAAACTTTATACAATGTTACACCAGTAACATCATTACCAAAATATTCCGTAAACGAAACTTGTGTTGATGTGATATCAGAAACTGTGCAAATATCTTCATATTTGTTTCTGACATACACTCTTGCTATATCACCGATTTCAAAATATGTACTCAAATCAACATCAGAACTTATAATGTAGTTGGTGTTTTTTTGGATATTAAATGTTGTGCCGACTAAAACATCAGTTTGATCTTCATTGTAAAAACTATAAACATCAGTTGCTGGTTTAGTTCTATATCCACCACCGCCACCAGTTAATGTGATTGACGCGATAGGATATACATTAAATGTTTCATATGATGTAACTGTATTGATCGTATTCGCATAAATGCTATTAATAATGGTTGCGCTTAGTGTCTCTATAGTTGTGGAAGAAACATTCATTGTGCGATATGTTAATTCGTCAACTAAAGTAATCTCGGCTGTAGCTTCTGTTCCCAAGTTTACATTTTCAAAACCATTTGTAAATCTAACAGTCGATGAATTTTCAAATAGAACTGGATCTCTGAAACCAAACCCACCGTCAGTAACAACAATAGATGAAACACCACCTTGTGTAGTCTCTCCAACATAAGCTACAGCTCCAATTGGATTATCAGAATCCGGATTCAAACCACCAACCAATGTAACTGGATCTCCTGCGTATCCTGTGTTTACATCATATGCATTGTAAAATAATCCTCTATTGATAGGATCAATTTTAATTTCAGACAATGAGCCAATCAAACGGCCAGAAACAGTAACATCTAATCCAGTGACAGAATCTTTATATGTTGCACTTACAGTTTCGCCAGTTTTATACAATCTTTGGATGTTGGAAATATACACTTCAGTGTATGTAATACCCAACTGACGATCCACCGATTGAATAACTTTTTCAACAACAGACGTAGCTTTTGATGTTTGACCAGTCAGTACAGTTTTTTCTATATTGAAAATATTGTTGTCTGTTGTGTCAATACGTAATGCCAATGGTAATGTCCATTTACCATCGGATGTTTTTAGAATGTCATCCTTTGGATAGTAAATCTCAATGTTTTCATTGAACAATGCTCGGAATAAAAACTTAACGGATTCTTGTGTACCATTTGTTTTGTAAAATTGAGTTACAAGTTTGAGAAACAATTTCTTATCTGCGACAATATCCGCAGGGAAATATGGCATCAAATCTTGTTTTAATTTTTCAATGTAAAAAGAATCTGCGGTATCAATCTCAATTGATTCTCGTAGAGCGTCAATCTCATATGAAATTTGATTGTTTGTTTCCAACCATTCATAATACTTTTCCAAGAAAGTTACGAATGTTGGATAATCATCCCTAACAAAATTAGGTAACTGATTCTTTACAACTGCGGAGGTAAGAAGTTTGTCCATTAGATTTGATTAGTCTTAACTACAATACTTGTAGGATCAGTTGCATCAAGAACCAACATTTTATTCAGTTTTGATTGAATGATATTAATGGATGGTTTCATGTGAATCATAATATCACCAAAGTCATTATTGACAGCAACTGGTGCAAAATTGGTGATTGTTATTTTACCAAGAATATAGTCAATTACACCAGCAACGCCACCGTTTTTGGATTGATTGATAACAATTTTTGTACTTTGACTGCTAATCTGGTCATTCTTATAGTATGCAATACGAATTTGACCATAACGTCCTTCAAGAACGGCTGATCCTTCAGCTAATGATCCACCTCCGCCGATGATACGAACGGCTGCTGTGGTGTATCCAATGCCTGGTGTCAGAACAGTGATGCTGGAAAGTTTTCCGTTTACGATATTTGCTACTGCGGTTGCACCTGATCCATCACCAATAATCTCAATTGTTGGTGTGGTTGTATAGTTATAACCAGGATTCATAACGCTGATGGATTCAATGCCAGAATATGATGATGGAATTTCTTCAAAGAAACATTGTCTAGCAACACCGTTCTCATCCATCATTGTGAAGTCTGGTGAAGAATAGAAGTTATCGTTTGTCGTTCCTTTTACCAATTCAAATCCATAATCCAAAACATAATTATCGGCTGTGCCCAAAGATGGTCTAAACTTTTTAGCGACAAATAAGTTAACTTCGTTTGAAACGATTGCTTTGCTATAATTGTCAATTGATGTTTCTAATCCAGAATATCTGAAGTATGAATTGAATTGATTTAAGTTTGTATCACAGTAATTTGAAATTAATGTGGTCAGAGAATTTTTCAAATCTGATGCTGTTTGTGTTGTCTTTGTTGCATCGTAATAAACTTCTGAACTAACTTTCAAATAATTATAATCAATATCTACAATCTCAGGAGTAACAGTCAACATACTCATAGGCTTGAGAATGTTTTGTTTTACATATTCTTTTTCTGTCTGTGTAATCTCAAATCCAAGTTTGGGTTTAGCTGAAACAAATACTTTACCGTAAACTGGTGGTGTTTGTTCTTCTCCACCCCAAACGTTTACTGCTTGAAAGGATGGATACTTCTGTTGAATCAAACGAATGTAATCATTCTTTGTAACCGCACGATTTTGCGCTAACAATGATAATGGTGCAGCATATTTGATTTCATCTACCGTTTCGCGTAGTGCACCACCAAAAGCAGGTGAAACAGAATCTACAGTAATGTTGGCATAAGTATCAATTTTGCCAGTAGCAATAAAATTGTTTGCTTTATTTGCTGCGGTTGCATTTGTTGTAATGTAAGACAATGAAACAATTGCTCCATCAGGAATAGTTTTACCAATTACTCCATCACCAAAATATACATCATACTGTCCATCACGACCTTCTTGTAGGAAGTAAACTTCAGAGGTTGGAGTTACTGTTAAAGCATCATCAATCTTTGAGTAAACAGTTACTTCATTATTGGACTGTGATGGACGTGTTGTTACAGTTAATGTAGATACGTCAACTGCCGCATCTGGAATTGTGAAAATTCTGTTTGGATTAGATGATGCACTATGCACATAATCATATGTTAAAAATTTACCTTCGTAGATGTTAACATTATTGAATACAAAATTGTTTGCTGTTTTTGTTGCTTGAGTGGATTCCAATGTAACAAAAGTATATGCTTGATTATCAATTTGATTGGATAAAAATGCATATCCTTTAGGAATAGTCAAACTACCAGGAGTAGAAGAACCTGAATCAACAATTACATTAACTGTTGCTCTTGGAGCAATTGAAGAACGTGGAGTATATCCCATGGACTTAGCATGGGAAACAACTGAGTTTCTTAGCATAGCAGATTCCAAGAACGACTCATTGGCTACCATGTTCAAATAATATGCGTTATAATGAGTATTGTATGCTAATACATCCAACAGAACATTTAGACCAGAGCCTTCAAAATCGTAATCTTGGAATTCGCTTTGTTGTTGTAGGAATGTTTTTAGATTAGTTTTGATCTGGTCAAAATCTAATTCGGTTACGTTTAAACGGTCAGCCATTTTATCTTGCTCGGTTTAAGAAAAATTGTATTGTTATTGGATCAGTACGATTGACGATATAGAATTCCATACCAATATTGAATGTGTTGTTATCAAAATCTGGCACCACACTTATAGTTTGTACTTTAACTCTTGGTTCAAAGTTTTGAATTGTTTGCAGAATTTCGCGCTTAATTGCTGCGGCAGTAATATTATCCATATTATCAAACAGCAATTTCTGCACATTTGATCCAACGTCTGGCTGAAATGGACGCTCATAGTGATTGGTAAGAATCAAATTCTTAATGGAATTGACAACAGCCATCTCGTTAACAAGTTTGTTAACATCTTTTTTGACTGGATGAATTGTGAAATTTAAATCCAGGTCTTTGTATTGTCTTACGACATTTGCGTTTATTACTGCCATCTGTTATTTATTAGGTATTTGCCAAGTTATTTACCAGAGTCTCTGTTCCAATTAAATTATTTACAAGATATTTTTGAGTACTGCCAAGATTGTTAAATCTATTCAGAACCAAATAATCATTCACAACTTGCACAGAATTTGCATAGAAATTCCAGTCATGTGTTCTACGTGTTACAATCAAACTATTAGCAGAATTTATGTGTGCGGCAATAGTGTTTGCTTGCGCATCAGTCAAATAACAATTAGCATTCGGTCTTACCAAAGAACTGATTATGATATAATCATTATTAATTGTTGTATTATTTGCAGCTAACGCATCACCAACAAAAAGACTCGTAAATGATCCCAGCATTGGTGTAGTATTTGCTACACCATCTGTCGTGTTTGTTATTCTTAAAATTTGCTGGCCAATTGAAACAGCCAAATCATAATCAGGAATAGTCGTGGCATTAGCAGATTGTACACCAAGACCAGAAATGTTATCTGTGTGCGACTTAAATGCTGACACTTCAATCATATAATTTGTTGCTGCCGTTGTAAGTGCAGTCAAGTTTCCAAAATCAACAATCAAAGGAAATGTATTTGCAGGATCATTTGTGATAATCGCACGAATTGCTGCCGTGTTAGCCAACAATATATCACACACATTCGCATGAGGATTTTTCACATAGTCGCTTTTATTGATAGCTCCTATAGCGAGTGCATCAACTTGCCATGCTGGAATTACAGTTGGTGCAGCATTTAGTGTGTTCAGTGCGCCAGTAGTTAAATACTGCGCATCTCCAAATTCGGCAGTATCAAAATTAAATCCCAATCTTCCAAATACACTACTCATAACAACTCCGTAACTATTTTCATATTTATTACATCAATGGAATAGGAGTTCCAGTTGGACCCTTCGGTGACATATGAGTATGAGTATCATAAATTGTACGGATCATTTGCATTGGGCCCATCGCATCTGTAACAATAACACCAGCAATTAAAGGAGCATTGACTGAAACTGTGCCAGTAATTACACCAGGTACTCCAGCCGCAGGAAAGCCAGCAGAAATTCCACCTAAAGTAGAAATGCCAGCAAGAGGATTTACTGATCCTGCAACACCAGCATGAATACCAGTACCAGCAGTAACTGCGCCGCGAGAATAAACTGATTCGCCAGCAATACTGCCATCAACATCCAAATCCGAATAAATGTCTACGGCGTCTTTAGCAAGAATTGTCATAGTGCCGCCACCAGCATTTATTTTTATATCACCACCAGTGGTTTGATTGATATCTTTTTTAACAAGTTGTTCAAAGTTTCCTTGAATTTCTTGATAATAGTTACCCTCAATACGCTCAATTTTATTGCCTTTGACGTTTACGACACTATCACCTTCAATAGTAACACTACAAAAACCTTTGATTTTAACGTAATTATTTGTGGCCACAATTTCATAATTATCACCAATAATTTTATTTACACGTGTTCCGTCTGCACGAATTTCTGTATATGTACCAGTTCTATGTTGAGTGCGAATTCTTTCTGCACCTGGTGTATCATCCCATTCCTGAAAATGGCCAGATTCCGTTTCTTTTACTTCATTGTATGGATATTTAGATTCGTAGACCGATTCTGGCTCTGTCCATGAATATGTGCTTGGATTAGTTGACATTAAAATAATCTTCCTTCATATGAGTTTACGTCATATTCCGCATGGTTAGGAAATAATTGACCAATCAATGCTTTTGCTTCTGTATCAGTTAACGGTGTTGTTGGATTAGTTAGTGCGCCCAAAATTTGTCCTGGTGCAGAATACAATAAAGCTGCATTTGTAGCTAATTCTTTTGTTGCAGATATAGCTTCTTTAGCTGCATCAGTAATTTGACTAAAATCATATCCTGTTGTATCACCAGCACCACTAAAGTCAGCAACAATCAATCTGACACCTTCAGCTAATTCCGCATATGCTTCAGATAAACATTGTTTGAACATAGCCAAAAGTTTTGCAGGTAAACTCAAAAGATATTGAATTAGTGCGTTAATCTTTTTAACGTATAGTACAACAGTTGCAATTCCTTCATTTATTTCTTTCAGTATTTTAGTTGCACGTTTAATCAAGTTTTTTAATGTTTTAATTTGTTCAGCCAATGCTGAACCTGCAGGAGATGGAGCAAGTGCTTTTATCAATACTTGTAATGCTTTACGAATTGCTTGTGCAATAATACTTGTGCCAGTTTTAGCGGATGCTATACTATTGCGAACAAAATCTGCAAAACCACATACATGTTCTCTATTTGCATTTGAAATTTGGCGACCAGTTTTTTCGATAGTTCTGGTTAACGCAGGAATACTTGGTTCATCTTTTCTATCTGTAACAACACCAGTAATTGTTTTTGGACCAGCTTCAACTTGTGCTGGCGTTCTAACATCTTGCATTCCTTTTTGGGGTGCACGATTCAATTCTGTTTTAATGATATTAATTTCAGTTTGTATCCTATTGACCACTGCTCTCTGTTTTTCAATTACAGATTGTGATGTTGACGCATAACTTTCAAGTTGTTTTTTAGCTTCATTTAATTGTAACTGATATGCAGCAACATCACTTTCAGCTTGGGCTACCAAACCATATAATAGCGTCTTATCTACGTTAGCTTTCAGTCTAGTTAGTTTTTCTGTAGCAAGCGTTAAATTTCTTTGAATATTATCAATAACAGTTTGTTGAGCATCACGTTTTTGTTTGAGTGTTGCATCATTTTGACTGGATAACATACCATTTAGTTTAGCAGTCTCCGTAACTAATTGTGCTTGTAATCCGGATAATACATCTGATGCGCCAGTGGGAACTTTAGGATTTTTAGAAAGTATGCCAGGAATTACACCAATAATTAATGGCTGTTGTGCTGCATGGCCATCCAAGAAGAATCCGTGAACCCAATCACCTTCTTTTGGTAATGAGAAATTACGAGAACCATTAGTTGGTAATGAGACTTGTGCCCAAGGTAAATCTTCAGTTGGTAGTAAATTTGTGTTTTCATCATGCCAACCAATAATACGTACTTGCATACGTCCAACTTTAGCAGGATCTTTTTTGCCTTCAATTACACCAATAAACCAAACGTAACCATTTTTACCAGCAAAATCTTTTTGTGGACCACTCATCTACTTGCTCCAAAGTTTGTTGAATCTGTAGCAACTTCCATAACAGTTTCATGTTTATCGTATCGTATAATATGTCTGGCGCCAGTAATGATGTATCTACCTTGAATTGTAATATCACCAAATTCGTCCGTAGTATCTACAGTATTTCGTTTTGGCATTTGAACTGTTACCGGAGAACCTGCTGTCAATATAAAATTACCCGGCATCGTAATGCGAATTCTTTTTTGCATTAAATTTGAAAAAATTGATTTTCTTTGCAAAATATAGTTATGACTATTATCAACAATGTTCGCAGACTTTGGATCATTAGTCTTCAAATATGGAGTATTAGCTCTCTCTAATTGATATGGATATAACGTGATTCTAGAATCATACATTTGATCCGCATTTTTTCTTTCCTTATTAGGAATTTTCGTATTCATAGAATTTTTATTAGCATGATTTGATAGTTTGTAAGTGTCATTGAAAGACAACTCGGAAGTTTTTATAGTTCTTGTTAATGTGTCAAACCCAATAAACTTGCCGGCATAAACACCAGACTGAATATTTTGTGCTGCATCAAACTGAGATACGATTCTATAATCTCTCGCACCAAACATTTCACCATTAATATCATCAACACTTAAATTTTTTGCGCCAAAGTTAATTGTTGCGATTGTTCCATAATCATTCTCATTCATAATATATGACAACGGCATAAAATTATAACCCATATGATTTTGCCAAAACATCATATCAGGAACACCTTGTTGACTATTAGCACGCTTAGTAATATACTCAATTGCATCAAACGGAGACAAGTTGGGAATCAATACTTCATGTATGCCCTTTGTGTCGTAAATATTGAATATATCGCCAAATTGATTTTTTACACCCAAATAATCCGAAAGAATCTTACGGACAATATCGGAATATGTACCTTTGTACATTTGGCGTATTTTCTTTTGTGAAGACAATATAAACTCTTCAGACACAAAATGCAAAGTGTACAATTCAGCACTTTGGTTTAATTGTGTTCTATCCGTTTGTTTATAGATTACAAATTTTTTATCAAAATCACTTCTCGGTTCTTTCGAATCAACATCTTTACTAATTTTTATATTAATATATTCGCTACCATCAAAATTAATTTTTGATGAAAATCCAACGCCATCCTTGATAACAATATTACCAGACATACAAGGCAACATCACATTATCAAAAATGTTTATCTCCTCGTAAATTTGGCTGATGTCCAATTTAACTCCATCCGAAGTTGTAATGGACAACTCTACAATATCAAATTGTGTAGTCTGTAAAATGGACATTAATTAAATACTTTTTTAAATTCTGTTTCCACAACAGAAACAAATTCAGGTTTCAAAATTTTGATGATTCGTTTCTTCTCATTTAAATCAATCTCTTCATCATAATATGTTTTAGACTGTTTAGACGTAGAAATCGTAATGGTTGTATTATCTTGTAATGTGTACGATTCCACAGATTCATCTAAATCCAAGTATGTATTAGCATCAATCTGTGATTTTGTTACAACTGGTGTATCTGAGAAATCATTGGTTTGTTTTTCAATTTTATAATAAGAATGAATATTACTCTGTGACCATTCAAGTCCAGTTTGTCCATTAGCTGTATTTGCATATGGAGAACCGGTATACTTCATATCTATGATATTTGATAGACTTCTTTGTTCTACTGGCCAATCAATAACAGGATTAAAAATATCATTAAATGCTAAAATGATCCAGTGTCTTTCTGGCGAATTATAAATTTTGTGTGCCAACATTTCTGGCGTTTCACCATCAGTGATAGCATATTGATAAAACAATGCAGAGTTATTTTTAAACTCATTAGCAAAAGTGAACTTGGATGTTAAATTTGTAATTGTTTGGATAGCACCACCGTCTTCGGTATTGTAGACAGTTTTCGGAAAGTAATTAAAATATTTTGCCATATCAATATACACCATTAAATGCTGCTGTACTAGCTCTTTTCTTTCTTTTTGCATCTTCTGCAAAATTATCTTTTGTCATAATTTCAGTCTCTTTGAATCCTAGACCTAAACGAATAGCTACGGGCATACCAGTTCCACCTGGTGTTGCTGTAGTTTCTCCAGGAACTTCATAAGCAGAAAAGCCATTCGGTGCATAATCAATATCAATTGTCGTCAATACACATGTTGATATCTCAGGAATGTTTGGATTGATTTCACCATTATAATAAAATTTAATATCAAATTCTGAAGGAGGCACAAGAAAATATGATGTGAAGTCTTTACGTAGTTCTGGTGCTTGGTGAAATTTTAATCTGTTTAGGATGTTTAATACTTCTTCCGCTTCTTTTTTTGATCGCGGATATAACATAAAATCAAAACGGAAATTTCTAAATTCTGGTGTAGAATACAACAATTCAATCATTGGATTTTTAACAACGCCAAATCCAGCAGCGAATGCTGTTTGACCAAAACCACCAAATTTTTCTAATCCTAAGGATGCCATAAAAGGTGTCATATTGGTAGCTAATGCTTTAGCAAAATCAAGGCCACTATTATTTCCTTTTTTTAATGACTGTGCTAATGATCCACCCATAGACAATGCGGTAGCTGGTATTCCTTGTTGTGACGGTTCACTATACCCCTGATTGCTGGTAAAGTTTAATGTGTCTGGCATGTATAGTGCAATCGTATCGCTTGTTCTTTTAATAGTTCTTACACCATTAAGTTGTGTATAATTCTTTGCTGCTTGTGCTGCAGGAGCAACCATAGCAGCAACAACATCGCGGACATTCGCGCCTGCATTTTTTATTCCTTCCGCATATTTTGGTAAATATGTATCAACAAGATTTGCAGTTCCTGAAATTCCTTCTGATAAAACAGTATTGACGCCTGCACCAAGGTCTTGCACATAATCATTTTTTTGTATGGAATCGGCAGCACTATTCAATGTTGGAGTGCCATACAGTTTTCTATTAGCAATAACAGTAGGATCATCCAATGATTGGTCACTACCATAAGATGTGTGAATCTGTTCATTGATATGAATGACGATATAGTGACCTTTATCCATAGCACCAATATCGGACGGATAACGATAAATATTTGAATTATACAATCCAGATTCTTTTGTACTTCTATTTGATACGGTTGCTTGAGAGGCATAACTACCAGTTCTATCCGATGGATTCATGGTGATGCCGGTAAGATTGAAAAGAGCCATTTTAGTCCTATTTGTTTGACTACATATTTATATGTCATATGGAAAGAATACCTACAAAGGCTGGTTTAAGCCTAAGAATCCTACGAAATACAACGGCAATGCTGAAAATATTGTCTTCAGGTCCTCGTGGGAACTGCGATGTATGAAATACTTTGATGATAATCCAGGTGTAGTCTGGTGGTCGTCAGAGGAATTGGCTATTCCTTACATTTCACCTGTGGACAATAGACAACATAGATACTTTCCTGACTTCATCATCAAAGTGCAGAAGAAAGATGGTACAGTTATGACTTATGTGATTGAAGTTAAACCATACGCACAGACACAGAAACCTGTACAAAAGAAACGAACATCTAAGAAATTCTTAGCAGAAGCTGCAACTTACGCAGTCAATCAAATGAAATGGAAAGCAGCCGATGAGTTCTGCCATCTACATGGCTGGAAGTTTCAAATATTAACTGAGAAAGAGTTAGGAATATAATGAAGAACCCAACAGCCTACTTATAAGAGTTATCTCCTAAAAGTATCTGTAATTATGGCAATCTTATCAATAAAAAGGTAATAAATAGAGCATGGCTTATCTAATGGACAGAATTAACGCACAACTGGCTAAAGCTGGTTATGATACTCGCTCCCGTCAAGCGAAAGATTGGTTGCGCTCAAAAATGGGTGAACTGAAACCAACTCCGCAAAAATTGATGCAAGATAAGCAAAGACAGACAAACTCCAGTTTTATCGGTCATATGTATTTTTTCTACTATGATCCAAAGACGAAAGATACGTTGCCATATTACGACAGGTTCCCGTTGGTCATTCCAATTCAACCATACTCAGACGGTTTTCTAGGGCTGAATTTACATTACATTCACCCAAAGCATCGTATCATTCTTTTGGATAAACTTAGTGAACATGCATCAGATAAAAATTTTGATATGCAAACAAAACTAAGATTGAACTATCAAGTTCTGGCTGCATTCTCAAAAGCATATGAGGCGACACCATGTATCAAACGATATCTCGGTTCTCATGTACAATCCAGGTTTGTGGAGATTTTTGCTGACGAATGGGATATTGCAGCATTATTACCTGTTGAACAATTTCAAAAAGCAAGTACAAGTAAGGTCTGGGCAGACTCTAGGAAAAAATTCTAAATGGCATTTCAACCAAATCAATTTCTGGCAAACATTAAGTCTAAGGGTGGGTTAGCCAAGCCGAGTCGTTTTCAGGTAATATTACCTATTCCGACTTACATCAATAACTTTGTTGGACAATCTATTTTAGAAAAGCTAACAAACTTACCTGCAAACTTGACTGTGGAATTACAGGACATTTTTAACACGGAAGTTAGAGATGAACAATCCAGAACTGCTAATCCGTCACTATCACGTTATCTTGGACTACAGTGTGAGACTGCTGAATTACCAGGCAAATCAATTATCACTGCGGATGCTAAAGTTTATGGACCAACATATAAAGTTCCATACCAAACACAATATAATGAAACAACATTAACGTTTGTGTGTACAAATGATTTTTATGAACGTAAGTTGTTTGACCGTTGGTTAGAGTCCATCATGCCAACAGACACTAATAATTTGCGTTATGCTAAAGATGAGAAAACACGTTACATGACTAACTTCCAAGTTATTCAGTATGATGATTTTGTTAAGCAGATTTATGCTGTGGAAATGATTGATGCATTTCCTGTAAGTGTAGCCGCACAACCATTGAGTTGGGCCGAAGATGGATTCCATCGTGTGTCTGTTCAATTTACATATTCAAAGTTTAGAACAATTTACGATAGTAAAATTAACATTGGTGACCAGATCGCTGAGAAGTTGGGTAGCAGTCTTGGCGCTAAAATTGCAACATCTATTGATAGAGTTGACCAAGCAATTACACAAAAAGTTGGCAATCTTGCCATGAAAACATTATTATAATTATTCGGAGTTATTATGGCTTTACCAAAAATTGATGTGCCAGTTTATAGCACAAAACTTATTTCAACAGGCAAGACTGTTAAGTATAGAGCATTCACAGTCAAAGAGGAAAAGTTATTCCTTATGGCAAATGAGAGTGAAGAAGTTGATACGGTAGTTGATTCAATCAAACAAGTGTTGAACAATTGTATTGTTACCAAAGGGATTGACGTTGAAGAACTTCCACTTTTCGATATTGAATATCTTTTCCTAAAGTTGCGTTCAGTATCTGTTGGAGAAATTGTTAATTTAAAGTACAAGTGTAATAATATTCTTCCTAAACTTGATGGTGAGGAAGAAAAAAAATGTAATCATATCGTAGAACTTGATTTGAACCTGAATGAGATTACATCAGAATCTATAAAAATTAACAAGAAGATTGAAATTACAGATCAAATGGGAATCTCAATGAAGTTTCCAACTTTTGATTTGTTAAAAGAATTTGATGCAACTGAAGAGGTCGATTCTATCATCAAAATGACAGTTAACTGTATTGATTTCATTTACGATAAAGACAATATTTACTACGCAAAAGATGCGTCCGAACAAGAACTAGTTGAGTTTGTGGAGAGTATGCAAACAAAAGATTTGGAAAAAATCAAAGACTTCTTTAGTTCCATGCCCAAGTTGAAAAAGAAATTAGATTTTAAGTGTGTTAAGTGTGGTTATGAAGAAGAAATTGAATTGGAAGGTATCCAAAGTTTTTTCGGTTGACGTTTGGCTATGAGAATCTAACTAATCATTACCAAACGAACTTCGCATTGATGCAACACCACAAATACAGTTTGACAGAGTTAGAGAATATGGTACCATGGGAGAGAAGTATCTACGTGGGAATGTTGATGAGTTATTTGGAACAAGAAAACGAAAAATTAAAACAAGCACATGCACAGAGGCGATAAATGGCAAAATTAGCAGACATTCTAAAACAAGAATATCAGTCAAAAGGTATTGTTGGTGGTTTGGCATCAGCTACAGGTAAACGCATCCGCGAGAAACTTGATATCAGAAATGCACTATTTGGTGGTTCCGGTGTCGGCTCTTTGGTCGGTAGAAAAATTTTTGGTAAAGGATATTCAGCTATTGGCGATAAGTCATCATCCGCAGATAAACTATCATCACAGTCTGCTCCTATTCTAGCTGCACAATCTGATAAACTAGATGTGATTGGTACAAATACTCAAATTTCAGCTAAAAATTCCATGGCTCTTCCTTCGATGGCAAGAGATATGAATGTTATGCGTCAAAATATCATTAAGATGGTAAAACTTCAAGGTGGTACACCAACAAATAAGGCTGACGCTTTTTTCTCTAAATCAAAAGATAGAGAGAGCATGTACGAATCTTTGTTCGGCAAAAAAGAAAAAGCTACAACACCAACTAAAGTTGATACTAAAAAAGATGGTGGCGGTTTCTTAAAAGCAGTTATGAGTTTGGGCGCATCTATTGCTTCTACTATTGGTGGAGCAATTATTAAAATTGGTGAAGGTTTATCAAAAATTCCAGGAATGATTGCGGAAGTTTTTTCTATTGCTAATATTTCAAAAATTTTTGGTATCGGCACCAATGTTATTTCAGGTCTTACGAAAATTTTATCAATAATGACTAATCCAACATTTATGGCTATAGCAGTTGCTATTGGTGGAGCAATGTGGTTAGCTGATTGGTTTAAAAAGAAAAATGATGAAGCAAATACAGAAGATAAAAAAGTGGATAGAGCAGCAAATGATCGTGGAAGCAATGCAGCTAAACTTGCTGTGAGAACACTTAAAATTGACGAAGGACTAAAATCATTACTCAATGAACAATATACTGATGAAGATGTTAGATCATATACAAAAGGAGAAATAACATCAAAAGTTGAATTGAAACGAATGATTGACGAAGCTCAAAAAGCAGGAAAAAATGCTATTGAAATAAAAAATTCTAAACCTGTAGATCAAGCAAAAACTGCACAAAACATGAGACCATATGTTTCACGTTTAGGAACTGGGCGTGATGAAAAATCTCCCACATCAAGTACTACACCAACGGCATCACCGTCATCAGCAAATACCGGAGACATGGCAGAATTGATACGCAGTAAATTTAAAGCTGCTGGATTCAGTGACATTCAAGCTGAAGCTGCGGTAGCAAATGCTATTAGAGAATCTGGATTAAATGCAAATGCACATAATACAAACGGCGAAGACAGTGTTGGATTATTCCAAATGAATAGAACTAAGGGTTTGGGTAAAGGTTATTCTGTTGAACAATTGAAAGATCCAAACTTGAATATTGATTTGGCAATCGCACAAGCCAAAAAATCACAAACATTTACCAATGCAACAAACATACAAGATGCTGTGGCAGCTTTTGTTAAAGATGTTGAACGACCATCAGACCAAGCAAATGAAATTAATAAGCGAATCGCAATTGCAACAGGTGGAAACGTTAGTCCAACTTCATCATCTCCATCCAATTCGTCTGGAACAGCATTAGCTGCAAATAGTCAAAGTTTTGAGGAAATGATTCGTAGTGCAATGGCTGGTGCCGCTAACATTACAAACAACAATGTAGTGAATAATAATGGTGGTGGTCAACAAGGTGCACCAGTGCAAGTTGCTATGGCTGATGTTGTTGATTATGAATTGGCCAAAATGATGACCCGTATGTACGAATGAAAAAACCCCGCACAAGGCGGGGTCAAACTATACGTTTATTTTTTAATCTTCTGCTAGAGACTTGAAATAATCCAAGTCATCATCAGTAGAAGATGCTACTGGAGCAGGTGCAGGTTTTGCACGAACTGGAGCAGGTGTGTGAAGTTCAACATCCTCAGCACGAATGCTTGGCAATGCATCACCTTCAAAGCCAAGAACTTTGTCCAAACGTGCTTTTAATTGCTCATATGGTTTAAAGTTTTTCTTATCAGTGAAGTCTTTCAAAGAATACTCTTGTTTGTATACGGCTTCCAATTTGTCATCGTCATCAAACAATGCACCTTGGGCTGCAAACTCTGACTTGTCATAGTTGCGATAGCCTTCAACATTACGAATCTTCAATTTGAAGTTTGCACCATCCCACAAGTCAAATGGGTTAACTGGTGTTTCGTCAGCAAATTCAGGATTCATTGCTTCGGAGATTTTATCAAAAATCTTCTTGCCGAACTTGAACAAGCGAACGGTACCATCATTCTCTGGATGTGCAGGATCAGAAACAACATAGATGTTCGCAACGTAACTCAAGCGGCGCTTTTGTTTACGAACGATATCTTTGTTTGCTTCGATGCCAGAGTTCCACAGTGTGGAGTTGTGTTCACAAACGGGACACTTATCACCTGTAGTAGTCAAGCAGTTATCAATGAACCAACCGCCTGGTCCTTGAAAGCCGTGGTCAAAACGGCGAACCCATGGGAGTCCATCTTCACCGTCAACACCAGGAGCTGGCAAGAAACGAATTGTAGCCATACCGTTACCGGATTTGTCTACAGTTGCTGTCCAGAATCGGGTGTCATCTTTAGAACCAGCCTCAGCAGTTTGTGTGGTGGTCTCAACAGCCTTAACGAGTTTTTCTAGACCGTCACGGTTGCGTTTTAGATTAGCGAAAGACATAGTATTTTCCTTGTATAAATTGTATGCGTTGTATTAAAATTATCCACATGATTCATTATATCATGTATTTAGTACACTTGCAATGCGGTCTTTCAACATCATCAAAGTGTTACCAATTTCTTTGTGAAGAATACCAATACCACCCGCCGCGTTGAACGACTGAATAACATCGGTAGTGTCATCAATAAGAATTGTGTTAGGTGTAGCATACTCAGCCTTGCGTTTACGTCCAGCAACAACGTTTGCTTTCAGCATACTAAGTCCATGAGTATCTAACCATACACGTTTTTGTTTTGCGACTTCATCATGGTGTTTGTTACCACCAGAAGAGGTCAGCAATTCGATTGGAATGTCATCCTGCTCAAAGCAGAATGTTACCAATTCTTTTCCACCAGGATACCAATCCAAAGTTTCAAATTGCTTTGTCTCAATAAAATGTTCCCAATGAACACTGAAATCTTTACGGTCACGCATAGAACCTGGGAGTTCTTTGTATAACTCAAAATAACGGCGTTCAAAGTTGCAGAGGACACCGTCCATGTCTAAGTAAATTTTTTCAATCATTTCAATTCTTTCAAAGCAATTTCACGAAACTTTGTTCGGTCAAACATAATAAATGGTGTATACTTTATCCATTTTCTGTGAAGATTTGGATAACGAATATCTTCTATGATTTTTCTCTGCCACATGGACATGAAATTCATAAACGAATTCAATATACACACTGTCTCAATATTAATTTCACCCTGCAAAGCCATAGTCAGTAATTTGGGATAATCACCATCTGTGTGCAGGAGTTCATTAATGCTACCACGCTCGGCAATCAAAGCGCAATCATTTTTAAAGTTGTAGCCCAGTGCTTGAATAAGTGCGACACGTTTCACGTGAACAATAGCCGCATCTTCTTCAAGTAATGAACCAGCCCAAGTCTTATCATTGTTCAACATATTGGCAACGATAAAATCTGTATATTCTTCTGTGTCGTACTTTCGTGACAACTTGTAGAAGTGAAACTTATCTTTTCGTTTCTCAAATGAGTCAATGGTAATATTGGACTTGCCTCTATATTTAAAATAATCGTATTCGGATGTAAAATGTAGTTTTAGTACATGATACAGTGAGAACGCTTCATAACCAGTCATAATGTATTATAACACAAATCAAATAGGAAGTCTGGTAGACTTGGGCAACATATTCAATTCTTGTGCATCAACCTCTATTTTGGCTTTGAGGTCTTTGTTTACCAGAGATGAAGCCAGTTCAATCTCCATTCCGGTAAGTTCACAATAATGAACAATTGCTTCCATATAGTTGTACTCAGTCTCAGAGATGATTTCTTCAATCTTCATCTGGAACTGGTACATCTCATCTTTTGTGGGCATTACTTAACAATCGTTTCGTAAAGTTGTTCGAACTGTTCGTGTGTTGCCACTTCTTCATCATAGTTTTGTTTATGATAAACTTTAACTAACCTATTAACCAAACGTTTAGGTAGTTTCAAGTCTTCACATACTGCTTTCACAGCTTCTTTGATAAAGTCTTTTTCGCCTTCCATGCGAACCATGGAATTAGAACATTCTTTGATAGCATCAAGCAATTTCTTGCGGTCTGCTTCATTAGAAATCTGATTGATAGAAAATTGTTGTACAGCCATTATATACTCCTTAATTAAACAAAACCCATTTTGCTACCGACACGACCTACGCCGACAGCACCTTCAACTTTCTTGTTGAAAATTTCAGCGATACTATACTTACCTTCATTCTTGGTGTCGTATGTAACACCAAGTCTAGTTGCAAGTTTAGCCGCTTGTTCAGCATTCAGTGGATCAAATGATAGAACGTCAAAGCAACGACCTGGACGAATCAATGCTGGATCAACATCACGAATGCTAGGCAAGTTTGTTGAGAAAATCAACTTCTTACCTTTTGTGGTCACAAGACCATCACCAACGTTCAAGAAACGGTGCATCATAGAGTTACCATCGCTTCGCGCTTTCAGGAAGTTATCAGAATCTTCCAGTACCATCACACCAGTTTCGTCTTCAATGAAACGTGCGAACAGATAATCTTTTTCAAGAATGGCTGCATCATATGTAACGATTGCTGACGAGTTGCTGTGTGATAGTAGACCACGAATAAACGTAGTCTTACCGGTGCCAGGAGGTCCAATCAACAACAGGATGTTTGCGTTGGATGCAAGGTACCGATCATAGTAGTCTGTCAACTTTTCTTCACCCAAGAATGGATACATTTCGTCAACAGGCAAACGTTCAACGTTCAGTGGAACATTTACTGAGTTACCATCATTTGAGTAAACCCATTCAATGTATGATGTAACTTCTGAGAATTGCTCCAACAGTGTCAAGTCAATATCAATCAGGAATGTTTCATCACCAAAAATGGTTACTGTAATTGTATTTGAGTTGACATTATAACGGAAGAAGTTGTGTTCTTCAAACATAACAATACCAGTTGACTCATTGAACTCAACAATGTGATCGCCATCAAATTTGTCTTCAATGAAGTCATGCCATTTTGAACGACCACCAAGAAGTTTTAGTTCGCGGCTAAGTGTTGATTTACCATCATTGGTACGTGCGTCAATGATTTGATTATAGATATAATCGCTGTAATCTGATGCACCGATAAAGATTTTTTCATTCATTTTGTATGCGGGAGTTTCATAACTATCCCAGGTCCAACTATTGTTAATACGAACACGTTTTTTGCTATTTCTTCGGCTTGAAGCACTACTTCTTGATATTGGTCTTGAAAGTCCAAGACTCGCCAATATCTGGTCAACTGACTTACTCATCTGCGTGTGGCTGCGTAAGTGATACACAATGCATTTGTGGAAATCTCATATGCACACTTTACTGAAATCGGATCAACACCTTTGCTGATAGCAGATTCAATATTTTTTGACATGTTGTTTCTGTCATTGATACTGTAAATTGTATACGCTGCTACGATTGAACATAGTGTGATGATTAGCGTAATACAAATTGTGGTGAAGTCTTTATTCATTTTAAATGATTCCTTTGTTTCGGTCAATGTCGTCTTTTCTGCTTCTGTAAAAGATGTGTCTTCCAATTTGATCTACCTTTTCTAGTTTCCATTTGGGATGAACATAGTCAGCATGATAATACGTTGCTCCGTCTGTTACATCTGTTAAGAGTTCAAAATTAACAACGAGATTAGTTGCAATTTCTAATATCTCATTATACAACGGAGTGTGCTTGATTGTCAATCGTTTACTGGTAATAGTCTTGTCACAATACCAGGAAAACTGGCAAAGATTACCATCTCGCTGTTGGACCACACCGCAAATGTTGTTGGCATAATTACCAGTTTGCAATCTGTTTATAGTCACGAAACCTACGGCTTGTTTACCTTCATAGGGTTCATGCCCTGCTTCAAAGTAAATATTCTCAGCTAGACATTGGACTTGCTTCTGCATGTCTGCGGATAACATATTGTAGGATGCTTTAATTGGTAAGTCAGGTTGTCTGATGTTTACCATTGATAAAGATAAGATAATTGCTGATAGTATTATACTTAAAAGTATAGGCATACTTCGCATATTTTTCCTTTCTGTATGAAAGAGCAAAATTGCTCTTAGAGACACGAACGTTCTAAAACGTTGTGAAGGTGGGTTTTTATTGAGAACCCGTAACTCATTCAACTTAAAAACTACGTGTGTAATTCATTGCCCAGTTGTTTTGTTTTGCATCACCACGTACATGATCGTAACGAACACCAACACTATCAACTTTAGTCAATGCATAGTTTAATCCTGCACGTACAGTGTGTGTTTGGTCATTGTATGTTGGATCAGTTGCTGAGACCCAGCGGAAACCAACTCTAGCAGTCAAAGGACCAACAGGAGCTTGAATACCTGGCTCAATAGAGTAGTATGTTACTGATTTACCAAGACTTTGATTTTGACCAAGTGCTACACGGGTGTATCCTGTGATACCACCAGGAAGAGCGATTGTTGGTGTCAAACCAGCTTCCAGTCGTGCACCCAACAATTGTGTGCGACTAGTTTGTGTTGTAGCAATAATAACATCACCACTTAGATTTTCTTTGATATTTTTCACAAATCCCAAAGCGAATTGTTGCGCATGTTCACTACCAATATTAGTTTGTCTTTGCGTTTCAATCGAAATTGAATCTGCAATGGCACTCGATGCTGCCAAGATGCTTGCAATTACAATAATTTTTTTCATTTAAACTCCTAGTTAATAAAATTGTGGTGGGTATTCTGTTACGAGGAACCCACCGAACCCTAGTCAGCGTTTAGGCTGCCAATGCGTAACTTTCGTCATTTGCATTTATTTTGATTTAGTGTTTACGTCAACTCTGACGGATAGCTCTATATCGTACTTGTTACCCTGTCGAATACTGAGTACACCCCCATCAAAAGAAAACTGAATTCAGACTCGATGGTCTAACCGTATGCTTGACGCAGTAGACGCACGGTGCGCACCGTGTCAATTTCCTTTTGGTGGAGGTGGGGGGATTTGCACCCCCGTCCAGAACACTTTTCTTATA
>JAULBY010047995.1:0-36611 GCA_032358315.1 Ophiocytium majus
GGCATATCACTTGCGCCAAAGTCTACTGTTTTAGCTTTGATTTGTTTGATACCGCCACCTGAACCAATTGATTGATAATTAAGACCTATTCCTGTTTGTGCATTATATGCTTCTGCCCACTTACTATAGATTGGGTATGGGAATGTTGCTCCTGCCCCTGTAATGTCTGCTGCTAGTGTTAAGCCTGATGCCAGAATTAGCAAGGCTGCTACGAACTTCTTCATTGTATTTCTCCTTGATTTGTTTTGCATTGCAATAATATTTAAACATACTAAGATTACAAGCGTGTTACAAAACCAGGTTTTTTTGAATTTATTTTGCCGTAATTATTAACCAGCCAAGGAGATCAAGATCAGTTTGAATTTCGGGTACTATTTGTCCTTCGTCCACAAAGCAATCTTCGTGTTCGTCTTTCCATGCATTTTTGCAGTACCAGTCAAGATAATCGCCTGAACCACGAATATCTGCTATAATATCACCAGCATATCGCCAAGAACAGGACCACTTAATATTTTGGAGAATAGCCCAGGTATCCTTAGGTGCAAATTCATTATTGCATAAAGTAGCATACAGATTCTGCGCATAAACATCCTTGGCCTGTACTTTTTCTACAACCCACCAAGTGCTACGCAAATCACGTTCTAAGTCAAAGATACGTCTTGGCATAAAATTATTTAGTTAGTCATAAAAAAAGCCCGCCGAAGCGAGCTTTAAGCCTAGGTTGAGAATTATTCTGCAATACCTAGTGCAATTGCTTTGTAACCAGCTGCAACAATCTTACGACTTGCTTTACCGTGCTTGTACTCAGTAACACGAACGCCGTTACCTGCTTTACGCTGGTTTGCGTAAATTGGGAAACCAGCATAACGAATTTCACTAACGGTAGCACGTGGATTCTTAATGCTGAAACGCTTTTGAATCTGACTAGCAGTTAGAGACTCACCGTCAAGGACGAGAGCACGGAACAACTTACCTTGTTTTGTGTTTAAATCAAACATTTTTAATATCTCCTAAATAGATATGCTGTACTACAGCATTCAAGTATTATATGACATTGTTTTGGAAATTGCAACAACTAATTTTACCATCTTCCTAGGATTGTTCCATAAGTTGGATATTCTTCAGTTTCTAATATGCGGAAACCTTGACCTATAAGATAAGGAATAGCTGCACCTGACTTACCTGAGTAATGACCCCAGTGTTCGTTGTACCAAGTATCATCGCAGACAATAAGACTACGTGGTGTCATATTTGGCATAGCTAGGATAGCTTGGTTAAGATGTGCCATCTGACTGGTTAGGTTGGTCATTGTGCGACCTAGTTCTTTATATCGAACTTGTTGCTCTAGCACAAAATCTTCTGTGTTAAGAGGATGCCAGTCCCAGTCAAAGTTATCTAAGTATAAGAGACTAATAGGACCAGTTACTGATCGCAAGTAATCTTCGCCAGTGCTGTTGATAATCACTACGTTAGATAATGCTTGGTCTCGGAGTGCATTACAGACTGTAGGATCAAAGTCTACAGTGATTAATGGTTTAGTACGTTGTTGAGCCCAAGCAGCAATAACATTGGTACTACCATCATCACCAGCACGGCTACTACCTATTTCAATAAAACTACCATCATCTATGTTATCTAAGTATTTTTCAGCTTGTCGAAATATCTGTCCCACGATTTCTCCAATTAGACTGAATACTATATTTGATCAACTGCCACGATACAATACTAAACCATCCTGTAACAAACAATGCCGGAAATACTACAGCAAATAAAGTTAATAGGAATGTTTTCATGCTGCGGCCTTTGTGTACGTAACTTTAATTAGGTCGCTAAGACTGTTGGCATTTTTTCTAATATCGTCGCTTAGTTGGCCTTGTCCAATCTCTTTTTCTACCAGACCGGCTATATAGTGCAATTGAATAACTGCATCGTTGAGTGTCATGATTTAAGTTCCTTCATTACTAGGTCTTTACTACGTTGATTGTCTTCATCATCGCGACATTTTTTTATTTGATGTGCTATCATATCCATATAATCATTGAGAGCTGCTCGACCTGCTTCAGTCCAATATGAATACTGTGGTCCAATACTACTATAACTATAGTATCTGTTGTTCTGCATTAGTTCTTCGATACTACCATACATTAATTCTTTTAATGCTCTGCGTTCCATAGTTAATCCTTTAAATTGAGTTGATCTTTTTAGATCTATAGTTCCAAAACTAACAGCAAACCCAATTCGGAATAACAGTAATTTAAATTTAAGCAAAAACCAATTGGGTAATTTCATTGTTGTTTTTCTTTAACGTGTTTACATTCACCCCGATATTTATAACCCGGGCAAGTGCAGGTGTACGAACCTTCAATTAACTCTACTATATATTTGGCACCATTACTACCAGCAACTTCCCAACGTGGGTTTTCTTGCTGAGGCTCTTCTATATTAAACTTCCATTTATTATCAACAGGACGGAATGTGCGACCTTTTGATTTAATAACAATTGGAGATTTAAACTGCACTACTTTGTTAGTGCCATCAGGTACATAAGCAAACATCTTGTCCTTGCTATCGTTTAACAAGTACACATGGTTTGGTGTAGTATCAGCCCAGCTTGTAGTTTCTTGAAAGAATTGCATAGTTGATATCCAATAAGTTGACTATACGCTATTATAGCAAAATGTCAATTTATTGTCAACCAAAAAGATAGGGCCCGAAGGCCCTAATCTTAGCTATTTGTTAACAAGGCGCTACCCCCGTCTTAGCCTCAAGCGGCTAAAGAGTATAACTCATCGTTTGCAGTTATAAATTTTGCTTGATTTACAGTCATCGCCTACTGTGTTGTCCATATCCTTACTCTTTGCCCTGTCGAGACCAGATCAGCCCCATCAGAAACATACAATTCCCACTAGAGCCCTCAGAGGTTTCTTTCATCTAGGACAACTATATGCTTCTGGTGGAGCTGGGCGGAATCGAACCGCCGTCCAGAACACCTTTCATTCAACTTCATACAACAATTCTATTCTTCGTCTCTGCCGTTGTCATCGTCATACTTCCAATACAAGTATAGACCACCAAACAATACAGCAAACAAACCACCAACTATTATCCAATCTAATAGCATAGTATTCCTTTTAGGTATTTAGTTTTGTGCCAGCTGGAATCATATCATCTGACACTAGATCATCAACATACTTAACATATTCATTTTTACCATCGTGTGCGGTCATACTATGAATACAATACGCTACAGTATCATCTTCTAGTGCAGTTAAACTATGTTCTGCATCTTTAGAAATAAAGATCATGTGCGGTGCATTAAAAACAGTAGACTTACCGTTAGTAACTACTTCTAGCGAGCCACGTGCCAATAATGTCAAATGATCAAATTGATGCGTATGCTGTGTTTCGTGGTCGCCTTTTTTCTTAAAGTGCATTTGTCTTGTCCAAACATTATGCACAATGCCTAGTGATATTTCAGGGTAGTCCATTATAGCCTCGTAACAGGGATTCTTGGTAAAAATAAAGTAAAACGATGATTCATATAGTATAACACATTATCAGCGGTTCCGCTACCTAAGTTTTGATAATTATTTCTTTCCAAATCATTAATAATACGCTGTTGATAATGCCCAATAGTTTTATAGTGATCCATTCCTGGTGCAGGTTTCTTTAATTCTAATACTCGTGATTGATTGCACGATTCTTTAGTTATGCCAACCTTGATAAAGAACTCATGATCGGTATTTTTTACAATACCAATCCAAAATAAAGTGTTATTAAACTCTGCTTTAGAAAGCATAAGCAGCATTGATACCGACTATTATGTTACGTGCTACACCAGTATCATAGTATCTACCAAACTGTGCTGCGGTCCGCAAGTTAGCAACATAAACAGTATCTAGTAAATTATTAACAGCAACATATTCAGTTAAGGTTAGCTTATTGAATTTTTGTTTTGCTGTGGTTCTAAAGTTGTAAACGGTGTAGCCATTGTCAGAGACAGAATTGTCTGTTTCGCCATATATCTTGCCACTGTGTACTGCTTCAAAGGAAACTTTGAAGTTCTTTGGCTCTGTGGACCAACTAACTTCAGCGAACCCTAATGTCTTTGGTACTGCTGGAATATACAAATTAGTTGCATCAAACTTTGCATCGTTATAGGACAATGCTGTGTAGAAGCCAAAGCCCTTTGGTAACTTGGTATTAAACTCTAACTCAATGCCTTGACGAGTTGTATCACCTTGATTACCAAAAATCTTAAAGCCCGGAACGTTTTGAACTATAACAATTTCATCAGCAGTCTTAGAATAAAACACTGTACCAGCAACATAGGTCTTTGGTGTTAACCAAGACTTAACACCGACTTCATAGTTGTCTGATGTACTTTGGCGCAATGAAGTATTTGGTTTTGAAGTTGATACTGCTGTAGCATTTTGTGCTTCAAGGAAATTAGGATTCTCGGCACCTTGTGCAAAACTAGCATACACGCTAGTGGTTGGTTGCAGTTTATACACTACACCAACGGACGGAGAAGTATTAACATACTTGATACTGCCACTATTGTCGCCACCAAATGCCACAGTGGTTAAATGATCAACGAAGTCCATGGTGGTAGTAGTATGTCTAACGCCTGCGTGTGCATCAAGACGTTCTGTTAGTTCAACACGACCTTGAACATAGTGTGCTGTAGATAAGGCCTGCTGATTTACAGATCTGGTTAAAGTTTTACCGTCAAACTGTACACCATTAACCATCCACTTACCATTTGTAACAAGATCGTCCATGGACTGCACAGACAATCCTAAAGAAACTTTATATTTTTTTCCAGCAACAATGCCACCATGGTCGAGTCGTTTCTCTATTCCCCATATGTCTCTACTGGTTTTAAGTAAGCCCGATGATGTAGTAGCCAGTGTGCTACTTTGAGTTGTGGGACTAATTTGTTCTTGATATCTTTGTCCACCGTAGACTGCAAACATTAACGAATTATCACCTTCTAGCTGACGAGTAACTTTTAAATTAGTATCTGTTTGTGTTACTGTTCTGTAGCTATTGATATTATACACCGAAGGATCTACGCTGTATGGATTAGTTTGAAAGCGACTTAGTGTAACACCTCCGTTACCGTTACCATAATCTTGTCCTTGGAATTTGTAGTCATTGACACCAATTTCAATTCGTGTATCTGGAATAGAATCAATCCATAGTTTTGCAGTATTTTGTTCTCTGGAATTCTTTGAGAAATCTCTATAACCATTGGTATCTGTTTGTGTCTGATTGATCATGTACTTAACTGAACCAGTGATACCTGAGTACTTGGCATTTTTTTGTGTAGTATCAAAACTACCTGATACATAGCTGCCAGAGACTTCGGCGGGCTTAGTGGGCTCTTCAGTAATAAAGTTTACTACGGCATTTGAACTTGTGCCATATAGTATACTGAATGGACCACGTAATACTTCCACAGATCCAATGGTGTTAAGATCGATTAAGGTTGTAGTTCCGAATCCGTCTGGAACAGAAACTGGAATGCTGTCTTTGTAAATTAGCACACCGCGACTACCAAAGCTAGCTCTAGATCCAAAGCCACGATTACTGATCTTTAAATCAGCACCAGCAGTATCCACTGCAGCAAGTCCTGGTACTCTAATTAGAGTATCTGCAGCAGTTAATTTAAGTCCTAGTTCTGGAATGTCAAGTTTGTTAACTGATGACGGAATATCTAAATTAGATAGTTCGTATCTAGTAGCAGTTACTAGCACAGGATCTAGTATTTTTTCTTCAGCAATCGCTGGACAGAATAATGCACACAGTGCCACGGCACATAAAGTTTTTTTCATTGAATCTCCTAATTATTCGATTGTGTTGTTTGCTATATAGGTTCTTAGTAAGGCAATCTTATCTAAACATTCTTGTTCTGTTTCTCCGTAGAATGTAAACGGAACAGTTAAACATTGAGCTTTTGATGTCATTTGCCAGTTAGGTGCCGGAGTCAGTCCTACGCTGGTAGCATATTCTAATGTACTTGCTTTATCTGATGTGATAACAAAATCAATCATTCCTACCCACCCAGATGGCGGATATTCAATAGCAGGTTTCATGTCGTATACATATTGTACCTTGTCAGACATAAATTCACCGGAACGTAATCCCATAGTTGCACGTTGGAATTGATAAGCTACGTCTATTAGATAAGGCTTTCCTGTTTCGTCGATTAACCATTGTGTATGCATCGGAGTATTACGAATTTGGCAGTGAGAAATTAAAGTGGCCAAGTGCTCTAATATACCATATTGATCTGTTTGGTCTGCAGTGTTTCTAATCACATAGTCACGCATATGACGCAGGGGATAAACCACATCATCTATGTCATTTAATTCGTTAAATCGCATGTTAAGTTTAGCTAGACCGTCGCTGACTATTGTTCCCTGTCCATTGATATAGACCGGAACATAATACTGATGCACGTACCCATCTTCGGCTGGCATGATTGCCTGTTGTATTATGTGCTTAGAAAAAATCGAAGATCCATCTTCGTTTACTGTAAAAAAGTCTGGTGCTTCTTGATTGATAGTATTAATTAACTCAGTTTTTGATGTAAATATTTTATATACAAAAGTATACGGAGTCATTGATCCTGTGCTATTCAATGGTTTAACGAATACGTTTGTTGAGTTAAAATTTTCAATAGTTGATAGATCTTGTATTATACTGTATTCTAAGGAATTTAATCCTGCTGCTATCAATGTATCATGTAGTACAGATTTATCTGTTAACTGTAGACCTGAATGTGCTTTGTAGCTTTCAGGCACATTATCGTAGATACCTTCAAAGTTTAATCCAAAATATACAAAATCATATGATTCAGAAGGATTTTGTGTAACCTCTAGTCCAGCGTCTTGAAAAAGTTTAACTAGAGTATTGTTATACTCAGTGCGTCTGTATGGGAAATAAATCTTCATAATATATACTTTCTAATTTTACCCGATGATGTTCTTGGTAAACTATCAACGAATTTTATAATAAACGGAATTTTAACCTGCTCACTATTCTTGATAGTGCGTAAAATATTTTGGTATTCTTCTTTGCTGTCAAATCCGGGTTTCAGCACTACGCACACTTTAATTCTATCTAGCCCATATTTATTTGGGTATGTAACCACTGCTGCCTCAGTTACAGATTCAACATTATATAATTTTTGTTCCAGCATTGTCAACGAAACGTACACTGAATTCACTTTAATACAGTCGTTTGTTCTGCCCTGATAGTGTAAATTACCCGTAGCGTCGCGATGGTAAACATCGTTGGTTCGAATCCAACCATCAACAAAAGTGTAGGCTGTTGATTCAGGATCATTGTAATATTTAGTGGATGCTAGGGGGCTTTTGACATAGAACTCGCCGTCATTAATTAGTTTTATTTCGCAGCCAGGCACGAGTTGATTCGACGACAGTGCAAAGCCCAATAACTCTGTTGATCCAATTGCATCAATGATGTCAATTTGATATTTTGCCTTAAAGTCTGTGCTGATCTTTGCTGGTACGGCTTCTCCGGCGGATAAACAAATCCTTAAAGAACTTAGATCTGCTGTTTTGTTATACCCAAGTAAACTAGCATAGTGCCTAGGTACGCCAGCAAACATAGTAACCTTATTTTGTTCTATGTGTTTCACTATCCGTTCTGCGGTAGGTAAGTCAGATTCTAGTACAACGCTGGCACCATGTGTAAATGGTATGGATAAAGAATTACCTAGTCCATATGCATGTGATAGTTTTGCAGCAGAAAATATAACATCATCCTTGGTTATGTCTAATACTTTGGATCCATACTGTAGGCCAGTGCCCACAATACTCTGTTGACTATGCACAACTAATTTGGTATGCCCAGTTGTGCCTGATGTGCAAAGAATAAATGCATCACTGAGTGCAGTGGTTGTTACGGGTATGTCAGAATATCTGTAACTGAGTGCATAATTTTTTATACTGACTGCTGCAGTGGTTAGTATAAGATTCCAAGATCTCTGATTAAAATAATCAGCACGGTCTGCAGAACAAATAACATTGTTTGCAGGACTTTTTTTAACTACTTCATTTACTTCCGACTTTGAAAAGCCAGGATTGATTAGAACAGGAACAATACCTGCGTACATGCAGCCCAGAAACACAATGATGAAATCGCTGCTGTCTTTAAGACAGACAAATACGTGTTCTCCGGGCGTGATATTACTGCCGATTAGTGCGGAGCCAAAGCGTCTTGATAGGTAATAAAGTTCTTGGTATGTTAATGAACCGGCGGAATCCCTAACAGCGATATCACCAAGACATTCAAGTTGATGTGCTAGATATTCTAAATGCGCTAGACAATTATACGGACTTTGGGGCAGTCGCAATTTTACGCTCCATTACTAAACATGCACCTTCTGCACCAGTTTCTATTGTTACTTTGCTGTGGTACTTTAATCGCATTCTGTTCAGTAGACTTAGTTCAACATCGTTAACGTATACTTCTTCTTTAAAACAAAAAATTATCTTGCGCCGATCTGTTGATCGTATTGTGCGTGTTTCGTTTGGTCCAATAAACTCAAAGTCAAAATCTGGCTCTCCGGATATTGGATTAATGTGAATCATCATTACACCATCAGCTCCGGCTGTGTCATGTGTGGTAATGTTTTGTAAGTGTTCTAGGTTAACAAATTCACCAGCTTTGATATGTAATATATCTTTAGGTTCAGTGTCTCTGGCTAATCCTGATGCACGAAATGCTGGACTGCAAGTATAGTCACCGCCAACTACATATACCGCTTGACTAAAAGTTCCACTGTTTCTATTAGGATGATTGTATCGTAGACCCGGAGGTTGGTAACATAGGCAAAGGACAACATCTTTGGTCTTTAATGAATGTTGTAGCTTGCCGGTTTTATCTTTAAAGTTTGGTACGTTATAGAGCATCAAGATATTTGAAGAACAAAGATTTATTTTCAGATTCTGTTAATGGAGTTGAATCAAGTGGCGGTACGGCTGTATCGCATAGATCATGCTTTGGCACTATGTTATAGTGAACGCCCGGTGGCACTACCGCTCGTGCAAATTCATGCATGTCTGTAACTGTTGCAGATCCTAGATGAGTTATAGGTTTACTAGTATGAGAATTCCAGTAGACCACAGCAAAGTTTTCGCCGTTCATATTATGACTTGTATATTTGGACTAACACTAATGGGTTGACTTAAAGTTCCGTAGCTAAGTCCTGATAGTGTAGTCGACGACCAGGTCTCTGATCCGAATGCGAATATACCAGTGTAAACATGCGATTTAATATTGTTAGTGGTACCAACTGATTGATAAGCACCGCTTATAGGAGGACTTGGTGGAGACCACGCTGTAAAGGTATCAGTGGCAAATGTTACTTTATAAGCAGTACCATCATTATACCAATATCCTATTGTTTTTGATTGCATACTAATATTGGTCTCTAGGTATGCATTTATCGTAGGGCCTAATCCTGATACTGTCTCGGTATTAAAAGTAAATTTGAAAGGACCAACACCTCCACCAGACTGATCTGAGCCGATACTATATCCTGCAGTAGCAGAATAATACGCTGCATTATAAAGTCTACCATAGGATCCTGTTGCCACTGCCCCTATCTGAGCATAACCTGTGGTTGAATAAGTATATTTCCAGATGTTAAGATAGCGATCACCATTTGTATCGTATCCGCCTATTACATAACCTGCAAGATCTAAATACGATGTTCCGCACCAGAAGGCAAGAGCTGAAGACGCTGTAGCAGGATTATATTGAGTTTGCGTAGCAAATGTTACTCCCGATATTTCATTATGTTTAGCATTGTTGCCAGGGACATCGCCACCTAACCATAGCCCTTGAGTTGACGAATTAATCGCTGCGACACCGCTACCCGGAGTAACAGGATGCGAGAACCCAGCTGCTGAATATGTCCCAGTACTGAATCTTGACAAGAAAATTTGAGCAGCATAGGCACCTGCACCATTAGTTGTTATTACCATGGTAAATGCGATATCGGATTTCTGATACAGTGTTGACAGAGAAATCTGAGTTCCTGCAGTAGCAGCACCTGAGAGATTTGTAACAGCCAAACTACCCAGGCTAATTTGTGCTGTACCTGATAGCCCTAGTTCAAGGTTTATTGATTGCCCGGAGGTTGCTCCTCCTAGACTTATTGGACCTGAACTATTTAACGGCATACATTTCCTTTATTCTCTGCGTTGAGCTTGGTATTCTGCTTCTTCCCTAGTAGCTTTTTTCTTGGCATTTGCCATTTGATTGTCCATGGACAATCTAAGAGTTTCAAGAAGCTCGGAACTGATCGCTTCAATTCCTGATATTTGTTCTTTATATCTTTCTAATGCTGGTACGTCATCTCTAATATTTATCAGGGCTGCTACTGGGCCGTCAACACCGGCTGCTTGACGCTCTAGACTCTGAGTATAATAGTTTTGCTCTGCTTGCTCGAACTGCTCACGAGTAAACTTAGGATATTTTTTAAATTCGTTATACAAAAATTCAAAATCTACAATAGCATCATTGAGCAGCTTTTTTCCATAGTTATCAGAATTTGCATCTTTTAATAATTCAAGTTCAAGTATTTCACGCTCAAACTTATCTAACCCAGGGTCAGAAAGTTTTTCCTTTTTCTGTCTAGTTTTAACTTCATTGATTCTCATATCAAAGATTTTCTCTTTAATTCGACGCAAAACATTTAGCAATTCTAACCCAATAGAACGATATGCTCGTTCAGGAGTAATCGATTGTCCTAGGATAAAATTCTTAACCTGAAAGGTTGAATTACCAAAAGGTATATCAAAAAATGCTGTTTCGATTTCATTAATAATATTATCAATATTATTAGTATCGTCAAAATTATGTTTAACTGGTACGTTCATGTTTGTTCCTTTATATAGCTATACTTAATGAAATTCTATCTGCGGTGATATTTTCAACACCGTGTAATACGCTGACATTTAATTCGTGCCAGTAACTACGTGGCACAATAAATGATTCTATGATATCGTCGATCTGTTGTGATCTATAAAAGCAGGTCCTTGGTCCGGGATCGGACAATAGATAATTCCATGCTGTCTGTCTAGTACTGGTATAGTAGTTTTTTTCTTCTGCACGTTCGCCTACTTGTTTTAGCATGCCGTAGACATTGCCGTTGTCAACATGCGGAAGTAGGGTATTGCCAGCAAAGCTTCGTTGCACTCCTACTCGTGCATTGATATCTGCGATTACATGATTATCCAGCAACCAAGTCTTTACCGGATCCGGAGCATCATATACTTCAAAGATACATTGTTTTACATGAATCAGTTTACCGAAGTATGGCAGTTTACGTTCAAAGGTCCAGTCCTCGCCTGCAGTTGTTCTGCCTAGATCAAAAAGAAAAAATTCAGGCTTGTGTAATTGATCTAGGCATAACTGTTCTAGTTCGCTAGGCAGTTGAGGAAAGTCTAAGAAACGATAATTCTCACCATCAGGTAAATCAGGTTTCATCTTTTTTATAAAATAACTTTTCTTCTACAAGTATTGATATTCTTTCGTAGGCAAAATACAGAACGGTATGTAAAATAAATGTATAGATAGCAATTTTACCAGCCTGTCCAGCATTGCCTAAGATCGTATATAATAATGCATAGTTAGCACTTACACCAATTACACGGTATAGTGCTGTCTTAAGAACAGTATAGAGAGTTCCACGTTTTAATTTTGTCATATTGTACTTATTAAAATAAATCTTACAAAGAGAAAAAAAGGGCCCTAAGGCCCTTTTGCTGACATACTGCTATTAGGCAGCCTGTTTAGAACTAGCACGAGCTTTGATAGCTTCCATGCTTGGCTTTGCGCCTTTAACCTTAACAGTGCCTACGTCATTGTACTTGACGTCAGCTGCATCAATAGCAGCAGCATATTCTGGGTTAAGATACAGCTGGCTAGTTTTTAAGAACGCAACCAACTCTGGCTTAGACATTGCCTTTGGCAACTCAATAAGATTAATATCTGTATCTGTCTTAGCAAGAATTTTGACACGGGTCATGTCGTTAGCAAAACGAACTTTGTATTGACCTTTAGTTTTAGAAACACCACCAACTGCAAAAGTTTTATCTGACATTGAAATACTCCTAGTAAAGTTTGATTGAAAAACACCAGTTGCTTCATTGCAACGTACCACTATTTTACTGCCTTTCGAACTTAGAGTCAACCTCTTTTTGGCGGCAGTATTACCAAAATTACTTTGCAATCTTAACTGCCTGTTCTTTGGTAACGTCTACAGCCTTGTCAGCCATATGAGCCAAACCAGAAAAGCCTACAGTTGCTACTACAATACCAAACACAGTTCCTGCGATAAAATTGGTCATTTAATTACTCCTTAATTAATTACAGTAAAAACATTATAGCAAAATGGGTATTTTCCGTCAACCATTTTCTGGTGTTGCTGTTTCAACAACTTCTGTTGCTTTTTTAGCAACAGCTTTTTGCTTACCAAATTTAAAACAGCTTAGACACTTGGTACTAGCTTGTCCACGGAAATACAGGTTAACGTCAAAATACTTGCAATCACAAACAGAGCAAACGAACTGCTTCATGTCCGGACCGTAGTCCTCAGTTGTATCCGAGCTCATAATTATCAACTTCATCATTTAGCAGGTCTGCTTCCAATACTGCATCTTCATAGGTGTTGGCCGCCAACAAAATATTTTGTCCATCTGAATAGCAAGCCATGTAAGCACCGCTAACTGAATCGTATTCGATTTCAATTAAAAAATTAGCCATTGACTATTTCTCCTTCTTTATCGTAAAAGAATGCTGCACATAGATTTGTTTCTAATACATCTGCACGTGGTGTGTACTGCGTTACCAATTCTTGTGCTAATTTTTGTAAACTGTCATTTGACAGCAAGGCAATTTCGTTTGCCAATAATTCAATTCTAGTCATGCGTTACTCCCAATTCTTCTTGTCGCCATACTGCTCGTTGTAGTCGTAACCTGCATCATATTCTGCGATTTCTTCTGCAGTCATTTCTTCGACAGTTACCTTGTCTGATGTGTATGTAGCACCTTTAAAATAGTGCGGGTTACGTGGACGACCATAGTACGAGTCTGCTGATCCACGATCAAAGCAGCTACCGTGGCGTGCCTTATTTTCTTCTGGTAAGCCCAACGGTGTCATACCAGATAATGCTTCTACTTGCGGTGTTGCCATAAATTACTCCTAATCAGCTGGATTTAATAGTTCTTCAAAAACTCCAAAAACTTCTTCTATAGATACTTGCAGTTCTGTAGCAATATAATCTATAGTATCTACTTCTTGACCAAAAGGGTCGCCTAGTTGTTTGGCTAATGTTAAAACTTGTGTTTGAAAGTTTTGCATTTATTACTCCTAATTAGTTACTGTACCAATATTATAAACAAAATGGATATTTTTAGTCAACTCTTATTTTACAAGAGCGTATGGTTTATTCCATTGACCAATGTTTACATCTACATACCAGCCTACATCAAAGTAATCACTCTGTATGTCCGAACGATCGTGATTACCATCGTTCATTGCTGTGATAACTTCTTCTAAAAACTTTACAGATTTACCTGTGAAGTGTGATTTATAATGATAAGGATTAACTTGGATACCAAACTTTGTAGCATCTTCTGAATCGCCGTAATCTTTGATAAAATCAATTGGACCTTGTTTAACATTTAATACCAAGGTCATATGATTACGAACTGCTAATGAAGCTTTGACATTGTACTTCTTAAGAATTGCTTTAACTGCTGGTGCAATCTTTGCTTTCTTTTCTTGATTCATATATGCCATTTTTGGACTCCTAATTAATTACAGTACAAACATTATAGCAAAATGAGCCTTTTCGGTCAACCAAAAATCCACAGAGCAAGCAAATATCCTGCAGAAACTGTAAAAAACATTCCAAAAAATAACGAAAATAACAACACTTCTAGCAAGTTCTTTTCAAGATATTGCAACATTGTTAACTCCTTAATATTTTGGCCAAGCCCGCTTAACAGCTTCATCGTATGTTGCAAAAGTTGCAACAACAATCTCTTTGCGATTACGATGCCAAATAACTTGGAATTGTGTTTTGTCAGGATTAGAAATTATACTGTACATTTTACTCTACCTTATCTTGATAACATTCTAGCCATTTCTGCATGTAGCAGATCCATTTCCTCTTGCTCTACGTAGAAGTCTGTAGTTGGGTCATAGTACTGACCTTCTTTAACATCGTAGTATAACACACGACCTGTGGCAAAGTAAAACGGACCTTCCAAACCCTTACGTGGTTGCCACTTCACATCACGCTCACCAAGTACAGTATATGCCATATCAAAATACCTCTTTTTCAAATATAGAATAGCTATAAGAATCCAGGTTGGTTTCTTTATGCTGCTCGGCAGCGAATGCTTCAGCATCCGCACGATTGGCGAATACTTTTATTATTTCTTCGCTCGGATCTCTTGCGATTTCTTCATACCAATGTACAATACGCTCAACTACAATATAAACTTTCATTATTCAACTCCTTAGGCATACGCTCCAGCCACTTCTTCTGCTCCTGGAATTTCATCACAATTACATTCCCACATAGCGAACGATTCATAGTAGCCATGAAAATGTTTGGGACGCATAGCAACTTTACAAAACGGACACACTGGCATTACGATTTCTTTTTCTTCGCTCATTCTTCAACTCCTAGTCATACTCATAAAATTTAACATTAGGATCTAACTTCTGTAACTCTTTGGCTACAGCCATAAGTTCTTTATAACGAGCTTGCACTTGCGAACGACTTAACTCGCCATCGCAGGTTAAGTTCTCTGGACTTAACTCAGCGTCAATGCTGTTAGCAATTGATTGACGGTCGGCTGCATTTTGCAGACTTAACTGACGAAACTTACTATTAAACAGTGAACCAAAAGCATTTTTACGATCTACATAACTAGTTAATTTAGACATTTTTTGCTCCTTATTAATTACAATACAAACATTATAGCAAAATGGGTATTTTTGGGCAACCTTTTATTATACTAGTTTAAATTTAAGTCTTGCACTAAAAGCAATAAAGTACATGGAATCTTTTGTATAGTCCGAGCAATTGGATTTTGTTATTTGAAAAACAACACCTGCATCGTTTATTTCTTTAACAATAGCAAATTTGCTATTGGTATCCCCGGGATAAAGCTGAACTTGCTTGTTTAAAAACATTTGAGACATTTGGGACATATTCGCTCCTAATTAATTTACAATACGCATATTATAGCAAAATGGGTATTTTTGGTCTACCAAAAAATGTAAATTAAAGTTGCTAAAATTGCAAGCCATTCTACTACAGTAAAACGGCTTGCTCTATAACAGTTTTCTACTGCTATCGAAAAAGGTTGCTTTTTTACAAACTGTTTGTAAAATTGCAACATATTATTCTGCTATGGAAATCATACTAGCAGGAACATTCCAGGTAGTAAAACCTTCTTTGATCTTGATCTTTTTAATGTTAATTTTAACAACCGCACCTTGATGTACACGACCAGTCTTAGGGTGTGTAAATTGAACAACATCTCCCGGAGCTAGTGCTCGCTTGGTTTCTTTGACGATTTGAGCCCTGCGATACTTGACTGACATAGCGATACCATTGAGTTGGTCATTTGAGAAATTGCCAAACATGATTGCTTCGTTTACTTGCTGAATTGTTAACTGGGTCATATTTAACTCCTTGTTAATTACAATATCAAAATTATAGCAAAATGGGTATTTTAGGTCAACCGTTGTTTTCTTGCAACAATTCTGTACCCAAGTACATCAAGAAAAACCCGCCAACAAACTGTATAAAGATTGCAATTGAGTTAACGTTAGTGATAGTTGATTCAGATTCGACAAAGCCCAGAGTGCCAAGCACTGTTATTAAACCTGCAAGAAAAACAATGATGCCCATGATAGACTCCAATTATTAATTGAGTCTATATTATAGCAAAATTGGTATTTTAGGTCAACGAACTTCGAATGTGGGGAAATAGGTAGTATAAGAACGACCACCTAATACTGTCTTGGCAAGAAATAACTTTCGATCTAGATCTACTACACGTATGCCTACAGATACATCTGTGGTATTATCGTGTAACCAAAATCTTTGTCCATTTCCTAGCTGTTTGATTTTAGCCTTGGCACTGGCTATTTTGTTAATAGCAGCAACGATATCTTCTCTGCTTAGTCGTCGATCTTGTTCTCTATCAAAGACATGTTGATCAACTGCAACACGATAATCGCCGGCCATTATGTTGCCTACGATAACGTCTGCTGCTTCCATTAAAAATTCTGCTGCTCTCATTTGTTTCTTCCTGATTTCATGTTGGCACACCAGTGATACATCTTGGCCTTTTCGCCTGATGCATTTTTAGCACGAGCACGTAGGTCAGTAACTGACCCGTTGCAACTGGCACCTGCACGTTTTACACGACCTGGGCGACTCTTACCCTTAACCTTACCATCGGCAAAGTTTTCCCATACATTCTGTTCAGGACGATGTTTGCCCCAGAAGCCGGCACCGGCATCAGTCTGTTGACCACTGCGACGTATTTTATAGCCTTTGCTTTTTACATAGTCATACATAGCAGCAGCAATGCCTTGTCCTTGGAAACGTTCATCCACCTCCAAGTCTTGTGGCATCAAGTATTCACCTTCGTCTACAAATAACACATGACCCAGTTCACGACCATTAGCTATAGCTGTGACCATGATTTCGTCACCTTCTACTTCCATAGTAATGTCTATGCCATTGAATTCTTCTTCTGCTACTGTTTGTTTTTTGTTTAATATATACGTTACGCTATCTCTGCCAAAGTCATCAATAACACTATCATATCCTAAGGCACTGGCATAACGCTTGACCATTCTACTATATAAATTGGCTCTACTCTCGCTATTTTGTCCTGGTTCAACTTTTTTGCTTGCTGAGAAATACACCTTGTCTGGATGTTCTTTACCAATGAATTGTTGAATAGCATGTAGTACTGTGGCAAATATTCTTTGTGCATCACCTTCGCCTGTAACTTCCTGACTGTGACCTCTATCAAACGCAACATGCCATCCATCATCGCCTTCATGATTGAATGCAATATTTAAGGGTGAACCGTCTGGCAACTTGACGAATATATCGTAATCGCCGTGATCACCACGTGACCAGTTATATGCGTAAGGATTATCAAATGCTTCTATAATAAAGTCTTTAGCTCTCATCCGTTGCTACCGCCTAACCATACAACAAAAGGATCATTAACTACAACAGTGCCATTGGCACGTTGCATATAGTTACCTCTGTGCAAGTCTATACTAAATCCATGATTCATACCAAATTGCACAACTTCTCGAACTGTATCAATCAATCCTGCTGTGGCATCAGCACCACCTAATTTTTCAATCGCCCCGCTAACAGTGTCAGATATTTCCTCACTGTCTAACATATCATCAATGGCATCTTCATAATTTTGACCAGTGTCACCAGCATAGTCTACAATAAAATGTAAAATTTTTCCTATCTGGTCTGATGCTTCTTGTAATCGTTCCATACGACTTTGTATATAAGTCTGTCCTCTAAACTGAAAACTTTCAAGTCCTGAGAATTTAGGTAAGTGAGGATTGTCACTATGTTGTTCACAGTATCTTACCCAGTCTGCAAACATCTTTTGATCTGGAGTGAATTCAGTGTAACCTCTACGTGTACCAAACACAATAAATGCATTGCCTGTACCTGGTTCCAAGAACACATGTTTATCAATACCACCACCAAGATACTGGTAACCTTGATCTATTAACTCTTTACGAATACCGCCGTGTACACTACCGGCCATTTCATCTACTTCAATGTCTTCTTCAAATTGTGCTGAATAACCTACATTAAATTGTGGTTCGGCGCCGGCCCATGTTCCTTTACTAACACCTGCATTGAATCCACCTTTTTGATAGTTTACGCCATAACTTTGAACACCTTGGTCTTTTTGTCCTGCTGCATTTAACGATACAGAACTATCTGTATTGATGGGTATATTATAAGATCCGGCTACAGAACCTCGATCGCCAAGATATAAACTGGCAGGACCTTTAGCAATGTTTACACCTCGTTGTGGCATAAATGTAGTAGAACCTGGCTCGTCTGCTGCTACAGATAGATTTACGCCGCCTGGTAGGTTTCCTGATGCTCGCTGATATCCTTGGCCAGTATCTATTCCAATTTCTTGATGCCAATCGGGCTCAGATTCATTTCCGCCGCCGGCCCATGTATCTTTATCGTCTTTTAAGAAATCATGTGCTCTCATATTACCTCGGTACCGGTACTACATCAAATGGGCCATGCGCTGTTATATTATCTGCATTGTCACGTAACCAACGTGCTGCGACTGCATTTGCATCTCTTTGTGCAGTGGTGTTTACAAACGAGTAAATTTCGTCTCCGTTACGATCTAACAATCTCCAACGAGCGTTACCTGGTGGTAAACTTTCTGATCCACGAGCTGCTGCTGCAACAGGCTCGGCCTCTATAGAACGAAAGCCCAATCCTCTTTGTTCTAATTCCTGACGAATGCGAGCCATAGCAGAATCAGCGTTAGGCGCATTGGTGTTGGTATTGTGCGGATGTCCGTAGTCGTCGATCCATCGAACAGTAAAGGTCTGTGCTGATTGTGCTGCAGGCGCTGCAGGTGTTGCTGCTGGCGCAGGTTCTGCAGATGTTTGATTATTTTGTGGTGCTACTATTACTGGTCTGACATTAAAATCTCTTGGATCCAAACTTGGTTCCATCATTGAGTCACGCCAGCGTTGCAGCATGTCGTATGCTTCTTGTGTGCTATTAACACGGAATCTATAAACTGTACGCCCAGATGCAGTTCTATAAACTTCGTAGTTACCTTCAAAGTCAATTGGCGGCATCTGTGCTGCACGATTTTGTCGTTGTGCTTCACGTTCTGCATCATTGTAGTTGCTGTATCGTTCCGCTGGTTCAGCTGCTATTTTAGCCAACTTACGTTTCATCTGTACATTTTTAACTAAACTCTTTAATGCAGACTGTGGTAATTCGCCAGCTACATATCTAGCAAAGTATTGTATAGTATCACTTTCATTGCCTTGAGCGAGAGTCTTGTATAACTTCTTCATGTACTCTTGTCTGAACAACTCAGGCTTGGTAGCAATATCTAGTGCTACTACAAAACGTAGTAGTGTGTTTTTAATTTTACCTTCGTTGGCAGCATATTCGCCAATCCAGTCGCCACCAGGACTACGGAATTCTACATAACCAGTCTTGGTATTAATACTGGTATACTTTGCTGTGTTGCCGGTATGCACAATTTTACTTGCCATTGCACTTAGATTACCCTGCATCTGCTGCAACATTGTTTTTAGTTTATCTGGATTTACTTGTATATTAGTGGCAATTTGTTGCATTGCACTCTTACAGTAGTTATTACCTAGACGTCCAAATTCTCTCAATACGTATTCGTCACCTAAGAATATGGCCAACTTGACATAGTCTAATTTGTCTAAATCAAAATCAGGTACGCTGACATTCATATGCAAGCCGGTGCTGCCGTTGGTGTAAGCGCCAATGCTGCTGGCCCACTTGACCACTTTGTCAAGGTCGCTTAACATTTCTGGTAGTGGTAGCGGAGGACTAACAAATTCAAGCCCACCATCACCGGGTTCATCGGGCTCTAAGCTACCATCAGGCTCTACCACATACTTGTCTGGTTCTCTACGTCCACCGTGATAATTGGAACTATAATTTACTTGACGACCGATTGCTTGTTCAAATTCTCCGGCAACATCTTCAACACTGACAAGACCGCCGCTGGGTTGTTCTGGTTCTGTTATATATGGCCAAGTTAGATTGTATTGACTGGCAAAATCAGTGTAATTATTGATACCTTCTTCGCTTAAGAATTCGTCAAACATATCTGTTTGTTCAAAATCATCACGTACTTCTTCCATTGCAGTATCGTATTCATCGCCACCGTTACTGATTGCGTCATTGACTCGATCTTCAAAATCTTCGTCGCTTTCGCCTTCTTCCTGGGTCATCAAGGCACGGATAGTATTAAATAACATATCCATATTATCACCAAGCCAGTCATCAAATTGACTGCTTTTCCAATCATAATAATCTTCTTCGAATCGATTAATGGCGCCTTCTACTTCTCTACGACTGTTACCAAACTCGCCACCCATAAAGAAATCTGTAACATCTCTATGCCAACCACGTCCACTTGGAAAACTTTCATCCATGTCATAGTCTGGCTCTGGATCATAATAATCATCGTCGCCGGCTGAAGCACCTGGAATAATCATTTCAAATTCCATACCTGCACGAGCATCAATGTTTGCTGCCATCTTTTCCAAGTTACCTGGGCTCATATTGAGCTCAAACAACTCATCTTCGGTTAGTTCAAATTCTTTATATCTCACTCTACGATCTCCGGATACATCTTGCCATACAGTTTCATAAAGTAACCGGCCATGGCATCTGCTTCTTGTTCTAGTGGACTACCGGGAGGATTAGGTCCTTTGATACGTCCTTGTTCGCCTTGCTTACGATGTGTAAACTCGTGTGCTACTGTTCTTAGTATATCTATCAAGTTACGATTGCCAGTATAGACCCATAACTTATTTTCTTGATCGTTATAATAGCCAGTGTGATGCATATCTTCGCTATCTTTTTTATCACTGAATTCGATCTCAGGTAAATCTTGTTTTAATTTTAGTTTATCTTTGCACCATGCCATAAAGTGACGAATGCGTTCTTCATGTTCGTGCATGGAACTTTCGTTTACTTCTTGCTTGGGTGCTGCAACAGCAACTGGCGCTCCACGATCAATGCTTGGTGTTAGATCTTGTTTTTCTTGCTGTCTGCGTCCTTTGTAGACTTCAACTGCATGACGTAGTCCACGAGCAATAACATCTAAACCATCTTCATCGGCTTGATATTTGATACCAATACCGCCGGCATTTTCCCATCTAATAATGTTATCTTTACGATCATCAATTAGGATATTAGGAGTACCGTCTGGTTGTACTGCGTGTTTTTCTTTACGTGATTCTATGTAAATGTGTCGAGGTTGCGGATTCAAATGTTCCTGAATCCAACGTGTTTTTTGTACTCCTGAATTTTCATGATCACCACGTAACGGGCTAGAGCAAATATTGTAGCTACCAAACAATTTAACAGCCATTGCAACTATAGTGTCTGCACCATGTAATTTAGGTAATCTATAGAAGAAATCTGTTCCTACCATTTTATTCAGGGTAGGATCTGCTTTTGCTGGGGGAATCTCTCTGTAGCTGCTACCTGCGGGTAGTCCTGCCAGCGTGGCATATTCTGAGAAAAAATCGGCAAGAACGCCGTCCATATCTAGAAAAATTTCCGGTTTATACTTGGTCTTTTGGGATATCTCTTTTAAGCGCATCATGTATTTATTACCATAATAATTTAGTTACTCATAAAAAATGCTCCTGGCATTGCTGCGCAGGAGCATCGTTTGAACGCTGTATTTTAGCGTCTGTTATTGGCATCTAACTCGCCAAATGCTGCATCTGCTCTAGCCTTAGTGCCTGCTGATGCTTTACGCTTGTCGTTGCGTATTGCAATCTGATTAGCTTCGCCAACTGGCAATGCTACCAACACAAAGGATCTAAAACGTGGACCCTCTGCAAGACGTTTAACTTCTACAATTTCTACGCCTGAAATATCTACACCGCGGCACATAGCACGGATAGCCATTTCTGAACGTTCTACAGAAGTATCTTCTGTGTCAGAAATAAACATCTTACTTTGCTTGTCCACTTCTCCGCCTGCAGACATACAAATCTTACTAAATGCAACTAGCTTGGCTTTCTCATCTGCCATACTGTAGTCACGGCTGACTGAACTACCATTTGCATATACGGCATTCTTGCTCTCTGGCAATACAGACATCCACTTGGGTGCTGCATCAATTGCACGTTCTGCGTACTTGGTCTGTGCCTTGTTTATTTCTTCGGCACGTTGATCTATGCCAGTAGTGCTACATGCTGTAAGAATTAATGCTAACGGTGCTACAAGAAGAAACTTAGTCATAATATTATACCTCATTTAGATTTAATCCAATCGCCTGCACGTTGTAAATCTGTGCCTGCGCCACTTATTAACCCACCTGCTGTGCCACAGCCTGCGAGCGTTGCTGCTACTACTAAAACGATTAATAACTTGTACACTTGTACCTCACAATTTATTAGCGATAGTTCTATTATACTATAATCACTTAATAATGTCAACTCGGCTGTTTTCTACCTTGTTTAGAACTTTCCAGGTATTGCCGTATTTGCATACATCAAGTAAATATTGCTTTAATGTAAACTTACTGCGGAACTCTTCTTCTACGTTATAGACTCGAGCTACACAGATCACACCAGGCATACGATCCTTATTATAATAATAAGGATTTGGTGCTTTGTCGTATGCAGTTAGACGCTCGTCTTCAGGATCAACCACTGACATTACATCAATTGGACCTTTGACTGGTTCTGGTCTAGTATCACAGACCATTTCTGAGCTGCTAGATACTGTTCTAACTTTTTCTAGTACTCGCATTTGGGTACTTTCTTGAGCAGCCAAACACGCTGCATCTTGCGAAAGTCCTGCAGCCTTACCTTCGACTGTTTTATACTGAGTACCAGTTTTGCCACGTAGTGTTACGGTACATTCGTAGTAATTATTGTCGAGTTTAATTACATGCGGTTTACGAATGTGCTCAAAAGAAGAAAACTCTGTTTTGCTAACAATTTCTTTTCTGAGATAGCACATGTCATCGTCAACCGGTGCTGCTGCAGTAGCTACCAAGGGCATACTGCAGCTGGCTAATACTGCTAACTTAATTATTTTGGACATGGATTTGATTTATATTGATCAATTGCTAGTTTTCTAACCGCTTCAGTAGTACCATTATATTGTTGATAGCGGGCCTCTAGTGTTCCATCATAATTCGACGATAACCAACCACCTGTAGAAGTAATCGTCATACCGTTCTTAATTTGATCCCATGCGCTGGGTTTAGCAGCTTCTAACATTGCAATATTTTGTTCTCTGTTTGCACAGTTAAACTTGATATCGTTTATGTCTTGTACTGTAAACGTACCAGCAGTTTGACAACCTGCTAACAACATAGGAACTACGATTAAGATTCGGCTTGTGCGCATACTTGTTTAACCTCAAAACGTTTATTATTAAAAGATGGGCATGAATGTTGCTTATGCGCTTTCCACTCTCTGTCAAAAAAGTTTGTTAACATAGTGCAGTTTTCTGGTGCTACATGTAAGTTATTAATAAGGTTGCACGTAGGATCAGATGTAGTAGATACCATATCATCCATGGATGCGCAGCCACTTAACAACACTGCAACAATCACGCCCAGGTATTTCATTATCTAGTAATAGACTTTGATACGTTAGGTAAAACAGCTGACTTGAAAGCGTCAGATGCGGCTTGCTCGCTTACACCAGCGTTACGTTGAATGTAACGAATAGCGTCACGGCTTTTCATTTGCAAAATAAAAACAGCTTCATTTGCCATACGTTCTACTTGTTGCATACTTGCTCCTATGGAGTGGTTGATAAACTGTTTACTTAAATCAATTATAGCAAATTTGGTAATTATGGTCAACTACCAACTTGAGTTATAAAATACACGCAGACCCATAAAAATCTCTGCACGAGCTGCCCGTATAAATTGCAGGTCTCGCTCGCGATAGTATTCGTCTGCATTATTGCCAAAGAAGAATCCTGAGGTGCCAGGTAAGTTACTATGAAGAACATTGGTTTCAAGATCTTCTAGATCTTCCCAAGTAAGTTCAACTTCAACACCATTGAAAATTTCTGCAGTGCCGCCTTTAGCACGATAAAGTTCTTCCATCCAACCATGTAAGTTAGGGTGTTTACGCCAATAGGCTAACTCACGTTGGTTATCACCAGACCACTCTAAATTTTCTTTAGCAGCGGTATATGCATACATATCTAAACCCATTTACATACTCCTAAATGTTTTACAGTTTCAACAGTATAGCAAATTAGGTATTTTTGGTCAACTCTTTTTTTGGTAATTTTACAACAGTTAAAGTTGCATCTTTGCTAACTGATTTTAGCGGAGGTGGAGCACCAAATTCCTTAGTTACGTAGTATTCGCAAAGTCTAATTCTACACATAGTAGGAATATCATCGAACCCAGGTTCCAGGATAAACTGAAACGGGCTACGACTCCATGATGCATTCATAATAAAAGTGTAATAGGCGTTACGATGATCGCGGTTAGTAGGGTCAAATACTGCGCCCGGACGACAATTGAGTAGTAATTTATTCATAATTTGTTCCTAATAATTAGTGACAAATACGAGTATAGCATAAAGAAAAAGCCCTGTCAAGCAGGGCTTTGTGGGTGTTGCAGATCTACAACAGTTTACTTCTTAGCAACTTTTGTAGGGTTGAATGCAGCAAGATGATCTGTTGTTAATTTAACAAGATCTGTAGCAGCGGCATATACGGTTTTGGTATATGTGGCTTGTGCTTCAACTAGAGTTTCTAAGTTACTGCGAATTTCGTCGCTTGGAACATGTGCGAATATTTGCTTGGCTGTTTTAACATTGTGATCTACTACTGTGTCGATTGTAAACATTTGATTCTCCTCTAAGTAAGTGTCTGTATTATACTATTATTTATTGCACTGCACAAGAAGTAAAGTATCCATATTATGATAAATAAATTTATGGATATCAAATACTGTTTACTACCAAATTGTAATAATGTAGCTAAAAATTGGCGTACAAATTATTGTTGCGTTTCTCATCAACGATCACACGCTGGGTCAAAAGGTGGGAAGATTTCTGCTAATGTTACAAAAAGACCGTACGGATCACCAAAACCTTTAAAACCTCCTAGACCTGTCATTCCAAAAAGAACTAAAGAAGAAATCGTTGCCTATCATCGAAAGTGGGCAATTGAAAAACAACATCGAACCAAACAAGCTACCCCGGACTGGGGAGATAAAGATAAAATAAAACAAATCTACTTAGAAGCAGTTCAATTAACAGAATCTACCGGGAATAGATATGAAGTAGATCATATTGTTCCGTTAACAAATAAATTAGTATGCGGATTACACGTTGAATATAATCTTCGTGTTGTTACATTCAATGAAAATAGAAAAAAGAGTAATAAATTTATTATCGAGTGATTAACACTATAAATATTTCTACATTTTCAAGGAGATTTAAATGGAAGTTTTTATTATTGGTGCTGTAATTATATTTGCTCTTGGTTACTTTATTTGGAAACAAGGTAATCCATCCAATAGCAGCTCAGGTGTAGCACCAGTTTTAACTCAAGTACTAGATGTTAATAAGGACGGTAAAGTTGACAGCAAAGACGTTAAAGCCGCGGCCAATAAAGTTAAAACGGTTGCAAAAACTACAGCCACTAAAGCCAAAACAGCCGCAAAAACTACGGCTAGTAAAGCCAAAACAGCGGCGAAAAAAGTAGCAGCTAAAAAAACTACTAAGAAGTAATGCCACATCAAAATATCGGAGTCTTCTACGACTCCGATACCGTTCGTTATCATCTCAGCCGTTTCAAAAATCACAATCCGTTGGACCAATGCAAGTTATACAACCAAGTTGAATCAATAACCAACGGTTGTAATGTTGCAATATTGCATATTCCTTATCCATTGGATCATGACGCTAAAAGTAACTTCGAAACTCAAGTTCATGACCTACTGACTAAATGCGAACACGTTTATATAATATGTACAGAGTTGCATCCTCCTACTGTAGACTTTATTGCTTCGCACGATGATCCTAGAATAACTTATTATATCTGCGGCTTCTTAAATTTTAAACTAGAGCATAGTATAGTACATCAATTTATGGATTGGTTTGAAACCAGTACATATTTTTATAAACATTACTTGCCTGAGATACTTAATAGACTAAAACCATATGAAAGTAAACGCAGAGCATTTGATGTTCTACTAGGAAGAAAAAAACAACACAGAGACTATCTGTACAATCTAACCAAGCAAGATCCTTATCGACATATCGTAACTTATTTTGACGATGAAAATACTTGCTTGAATAACAATGATGCAAATTGGGTATGGGAATGGCCCGGATTGCAAGTAGAACAAGATCTCAAGTGGACTGTGGATCGTGTAAAATACTATGGATATACAATGAGCCTAAGTCAAATTATTCCTATTAACGTATATAATAATACCGCTTATAGTGTAGTCGCCGAAACTTGTTGGCAAGACCATTTTGCCTTTTACACTGAAAAAACATCAAAGCCAATTATTGCACGACGTTTGTTTGTAGTGTTTGCTGGACAAAACTATTTGTCTAATTTACGCAAATTAGGATTTCAAACGTTTGGGGATATCATTGATGAAAGTTACGATACAGAATACGATGCACTGGTAAGATGGCAGCGTACATGGGATCAAATGCAATGGCTTGCAGCACAACCGCAAGAACTAATATTACAAAAAATACAACCAATCGTAGAACATAATTTTAAAACAATGATGTCTACGGATTGGTATGATAAGTTTATTACACAGCTTGAGCAAGACGTTGCTCGTATAATTTTTGACTAGCAAGATTCTTAGCCTTGCTTTCGCACATAATATCAAACTGTTCATTAAAAGTTAGTGCCCACTCGTTGACTGCATGATTCCAGTAGAAGTCACTATGCGCTCTAAGTTTCTGTTTCTTGTGTCCTTCTAAGAGTAGCGTGTCCAAAGTTGGGCGAATGGTATGGTCAGCACCAACGAGTATATCTTCGCGGCTAACAGAATAATGACAAGTAGGACGAACATCACGCCAACTATCAATAACCCTTTTGACACGATCATCTCCGGCGTCAATGTATTCTCCTGATCTGATCCAGTGATGGTGGATGTCCAGTACAATAGGACAAATATCGCTGATACTAAGGCAATCATCCAACCCATAGCTTATTTCCTCGTTTTCGATTGTAATTGTATTCCTTGCTTCGGGGCTGAGTTTGCTGTAAGCACGTCTGAGACCTTCTGTACCGGCACGACCGGCAATATGGACGTTGATCTTAAAATCTTGGAATTGTTTTGCAAACCCCATCCAACGGGCCATTGTGGCATGATATTCAAACTCCTCTATAGAGCGGTCAACGACCGACTGGTTATCAGAAGCCAGAACTGTAAACTGGCCAGGATGCATAGATAAGCGAACATTGCGATCGCGAGCAATATCACCGATGTGTGCAAAATACTTCTCGCAGTATGCAACCACATTCGGCTGAGACCAATAATAGCGCCAATCATCGTGAGTGAAGACAGGAAGTATATCACTACTAAGACGTACCATGCGTAATGAATCATCTAAGTTACCTACCCTTTCTACAAGCAAACGAGTTGATTCGATGTTTTGGACCATGAGGTCCCATAGCTTCTGTTCTGCCACGTCCTTAGTCTGACGATTAAGCCATGCGACAGTAGTGGAGCCAGTATTGTATTTCTTAGCATCATCCTTAGGTCCTATACCATTAACTTGTTCAGGATTATCAATCCACTTGCAGGCAAAACCTATACGTTTAATCATATTGTATCCTTTGACGTATAATAACAGTTAATTGAATTATAGTCAAGCGAACCTCAGTGCGAATTCGACTGCATCTGTATCATTTTTAAAAAGAAAAACGGTATCACTCATTGCTTGTTCTCTGTCCCATTGATTATAATAACACCAATCGTCACCACCTAACCAATGACGAATCTCCCCGGCTCTACCACCATAACGACTTGATCCTTTTCCACGTGTTTTGAGCCATTCTTCAATTTCTTCTTTAGCGGCTTCGTATTTTTGGTAAGGAACTTTAATAGTATTCATTACTGCGATCCAAACTTTAGTAGAAACATTGTAGCATCTTTTTCTTCGAAAAATTCATAATGAATTTCAACAAACGCATCATCTGTTTGGGTATACGGTGATTCATAGATTAACCAACTACAGAAACTAGGACAATTTTCATGCGCCCAATTGACTGTAATTTCTTCGTCGGGATCAATTAATTGTACTATTACGTTCCTTGCCATCTTAATAAAAAATTCATTACATCTCGTTCATCTTCGATAGTTACTACCATGCCTTGATGATGATTAGTACCATCTGGCAAGCATTGTCGCATCCATTTGTATATTTCTTTTTCATTAGCAACCCACCAACGATAATCCTTAATTATAACATAGTAATAGGGCATTTCCTCATCGAAAGGTCCTGTGACAATAAGTCTACCATCATTATCATCAAATACTACGCTCATGCCCACCTCAATAGAAACATACTTAACTCTTGTTCAGTCTTAAACTTAAATGTATCAAACGATGTTCTAACACCACACCTGTTTGCTACGCACCAATCCTGTACAGGATCCATGTCTATGTCACGTAGTCCCGTTGGTGTTACCGCACCATGAGGATAGTGGCACATAGCTACTAGTATAATTTTAGGCCCGGATTTTGCTCGTTGCCAAACTATTTTCATTCTGCGGTATAATACTTTAATTTAAAGAAAACCATTTTTGCTTCATCGTAAAAATCCAAACGTATATCCTCACTCATGTGACCATTTACAGGATCGTAGTCACGATGTCTGCGTACAGTGAAACCTAATTCTTCTTTTAATTTCCAAGAGATTAAAATGACTGCATCACCATAGTCAGCACGAATATGATGATATATTTTATTCCATTGTCGTTCGGTAAAAACTAGAGTCATGCTGCATTATAGCAGCATATTTAATTTCTGTCAAGGCACGTAAAGCCAGCCAAGATTTTCGAGTTGATGTATCCATTTATATATAGGTGTAGTGAACGGCAATTCCCATCGGCCATTCCAACCTAAATATGTTGCTGATTTAATAACTTTTTGTTTATCTGGGTAATCTGCAGGATAGTCCGGATAGTAGTGTGCAGCCCATTTAAAACGGTCTACATTTATACCTTCTATGCTAACATGATCTATTTCCACTGCCATGTCAAGGCCTTGATCTAACTGACTTTCGTTATAGTCTTTATTATTAAATGTAAGCCAAAGTTTATGTTCTCCGGCTGTAAGTGGAAATGCTAATCTAAGTGTAGTATAATTTTGAATTTGAATAGTATTAATTGTAAGATCGTCGATGCCATAGGTAATCTCTGGTCGAGTTTTCCACCAGCGAGGCTTTAGGCAAATATCAAATTCTATATCCATAGCTTTCTAAAAATTCTGTATATTCAGGATAGTACTCACGTGCATCTAGATCATTAATCTTATCCCAACGCAACAACCATTCTACTAATGTTGATCTTAGGGCATGAACATTAGACGGAGTAGGTGCTTGTAATTGACTAATAATCATATCACACTCACGTACTAATTGCGGGCCTAGTCTACTAGTATCACGCCCTGTTGTGATAGTTTTAATACTGTCTGTGTTTGATTCTATATATTCTTTAACACGATTATATTGTTCTACTAGCCCTGCTCTAATATCCCATGGCAGTACATTAATAGCCATATATGCTGGACTTTGTAACGGAATACTTTGAATACTTAATTTACGATCAAATGCCCACTGTATGTATTGATCATAATTGTTAACACTTAATAATTGCGGAACACTACGTAGTACGATCTGGAAGGAAGTATTTGTTACTAGCCAACGTATATTGTCAATTACCTGCGCAGTATTACTTCCTTGTCTAATATAATGATTATTATCATTAATTGATTCTAGACTAATTTCAATATTAACTTCTTTGAAATTTGTAAGTAAGTCAATTAAATCATGATTAATTACTGTGCCGTTACTAACAAAACTCATGCTAATACCTGTACGTCCTTGATCAACTAAATGACAAACAAACTCCATGTAGCGTTTGTTAATTACCGGCTCACCGCCCATTACATGTATTCTGTGTATCTCTTTAGTTGAATCTACGCTATCAATAAATTGCTTCCACTGCACTGGATCTGTAGTCCAATTAACAGGTGTTGATTCTAGTATTCCCCATTTGACATGTTGTTGTGCAATTTTACTGCTGGCTTTAGGATAGCACATTTTACAAGCGAGATTACATTCATTGCCAAAATCTATGTGCCAATCTCTTGGCTGTTGTCTGGTAGTAGCAGTAAAATGTTCGTTCCATTCTGATTCTTGGTAGCTACGATCAAATGCTTGTTCAGTGAATATACCTACTTTAAAATTTTCTCTTATACGTCTACTTTCGTGTCCGTGTGATTCTTCTTTGTAACATGTAGAGCATTCACTTAAAGGTTGATCGCCAAGTATACGTTGTCTAAAGTCAACTAATGGTTTACTGTTATACCAATCAGCAACAGAGTAAAATTTTAAATTATGTGTTTGATTAGCAGGAGGGTGTACTTCAGAACAGCACATACCAAATCGGCCATTCCAATATACGTGCGTGTTTGTCCACGGCACACTACAGAAGATTTTGGAATTAGACATTAGTCAATAATGCCAAAGTTTGCCCAGTTGGAAGCGCCTAAACAAATCCAGCCCAATGGACCGCCAGGATTAGGATTGTTGTTCCAGACTACGTGCCCACGTTCGCTAACATAGTTTGGTGGTTTACTGTCTGAAGTAAATCGCATAGAACCAATACGTAAATCGTTGATAGTAGTAGAACCATCACTTTCTAACGTTACATTGTCTTTGCCATTTGATGTTAAGATTAAACGTTGATTTCGTGGTGTGCCGAAACTACCAGTATCCTTTTGCCTTTTCATTGCAAGTATTTCAATTTCTTCATCCCAAATAGATAATGCAGCACTTGGTTCAATTGTGTTAATACCTACACGCTTAGGTGTTACATATAATGTTTCAGCAAATAGACTTTCACCAGATACTTGTAGCTCTTTAAGAATACCAAGTTTCTGTAAGTTACTCGATACTACAGCAGATCCTAGTGCGTTGTCTTTGATTACTTCGGTACCGTTAATAGTAATACGAGATAAATCAATACCGTCGTTTTTAAGACGATCAAATATTAAGTTACTGTAACTTGTGAATAAAGTGCTATCTAGTCTATTACGAACTTCTGAACTAGTGTTAGTTACTAATTGCTGGAAGAACTGTGACTCGGCTGGTACATTACCATTAACTACAAAATCTCCGTTAATGGTCATTATTCCTTGTACTGTGAGATCTTTAGTTAGTAGATTATTTTCTACTACTGTAGCATTATCAAGTATAGTTAATGCTACGTTAGTGGCACGATCATCAATACCAGTACTACTAAAGTTAGTAATAATACCGCCGTTTATATTATCGCCAGTAATTCTAAGATTTGATAACTGTATAGCATCTGCATTAATACTGTTAGTAGGAAATACAAATTCTTGTAGTCTGTCGCTGATAATTGTGCTAACACCATCACGCATTGCACGATTGAAATCTATAGAAGCAACTTTGTCAGCTACCGCTTGATTAACTAATGTTTCTGTTGTGGTTTTAACTTGCTGAATAGTATCATTGATTTTTTCTACAATACGTGTTTCTAATTTCTTAGAATCAATTGTATACTCAGATACTTTCTTTTCAAATGCAGCAGCCGCGGCTTGTTGCACATGGCTAGAGTAATCGTAATTACTCAAGCGTCCGTTGATGGACGAAGCAATAACACTATCAACACGAATAAGTACATTCGCGGTAATGTCTGCTACAAGTCCTTCTATTACTTTTGCTAAATGATCGTTAAGGTCCATTATCGAATCGAATACTAATTACATGTTCGTAATTCTTCTTGATTAAACTCTTGTACATTAAATTTTTATGTACACTAAATCCTACTGCTCCTGCATCTGCACTAAATTTTGCCAACTGCTTAAAGAATATTGCACGTCTAGCATACGGACCAGCAGCATTCATCTTTGATCCATTAATCTCGTATACCATTGTTTGCCAACTGTTACGATCTTGCATGTCATGATCATGGAATTCAAGATATACGTTATTACTGTCCGAGCCTCTAACCAAAGCAGGAATTGAAAATTCTCTATCCTTGAACTCTTGGTTTTTATAGTCCTTACATGTAGTTATCACATATTCAGATGCTAGGCTACAAATCTTTATAATCTCATCACGCTGTTCTTGATCGGATTTTGCAAAAGTAAAATACTCATCAAGGGCAATAACAGACTCAAATTTTTGATTATAGTTGCTTAATTTTTCAGCTGGAATATAATTAAATTTGATACCGTTATTATGCAAGAATTCTTGTGCTTCTGCGCTAATATGAGTCACCGCAATCGTGTCTGCAGTTTCAGCTAAAATAGCTGGATTGAATCCCATATACAAAACTGAGTTAGGCGTGTAGTTGTGATACCCAGCCACACCTGTCAATATTTCTTGTTTGCGCTTAACTACGTCTGCGGGTCTAGCATGTGAGCGAAATGCACGTAATGTACAATCAGTGTAACTTTCAAAACTCATAAAAGCCTTTTTATTATAGTTAATTATTTATTGAGTTTTACGATTTAAATCCAAAGTGACGCAGTGAAATCCGCCTCCTAGGGTACGTGAATGCCGTAATTCTAAAGGAATTACTGTAAATTTGTGTTGTTCTAGTATTTTAATCAAATTCATTTGACTACGATCGCATATTATAGTTGAAGGATTGACTACTAACATGTTTAATGCTATCCATTTGCTAGCGTATGGGTACTGATAAAAGTCCTGCTCATATACATCATCTATGTATATTTTTTCCCAATCTTTGAATACTTGGGGACAATTTTTTTCGTTTACTCTTGTAGCGTTTAATAATACTAGTCCTTCACGTAATGGTACAATAGTACTATCAATATGCACACCACTGTAAAAATTGCATAGTTCTATTGTAACATCAGGAAACTGTTTACTCAACCAGGAATATGCTCGCTTATTGCCGCTAGCACTTTCTAAAAATAACATTCGATCATTTAATCTCAGAACGTTAGCAGCATCTAATACCATGTCCTGGTCTCTGGGCATACGTAGTACGGTATCTGCACGATAGATAACTTCTTCTAGTGCTTCCGTTTCCATATCCCTACAAGGATACATCATGGCAGGATCTACAATAGTATTACCATAAATCAATAATCTATCACGTGGGCAGTAGTTATACATGCCGTTGTCCTGTTGAAAATTCAACATCTTTGGTCTATGCACAACAACTCCAAGATCTTCTAGTGCAAGTGTTAATCTATCTAGATCTTCATTGGCTTCATCAATGATCCAATCAGGTACAGGCCCACTAGGTACAGGCGTTTTAGTCCAAGTTGTTTTTTTACTTTCATTGGCAAATACAGGATCGTTAGTGGGCCAATTGGCAAAGTGTGCAGTGCCTACTACAATCTCTTGTATTTGGTCCCACTCGTTGTAACTAGATATCATACATGTCCAGTAATTTGCAATGTGTATCGAGCTGTTGATCCGAAGTTAGCTGCTATGTGTGGAGTATCCCACTCCCATGCTAAGGTAAATCCGGCAACCCAATTAACATACCCTTGATTACCGCATTCAGCATAGTGTCCACTTTGCCATGGCTCTAGGAATACTACAGCACGACGTATAGTGCTTTCTTGACCTTCTAAATTAAAGAGCTCAATGTAACGACGATACGTGTCAACATGATTAGGTAAACTACTGCCAGGATCCATGCGATAATATGATGTGCCAATGTCTTTCCAGTGTTCGTATGTTTGAAAAAAATCTATAAATTTCTGATTCCAACTAGGCTGTGGATTACGCATGTCACACATTGAACCACCGAATGGTCCATTGAATCCTGCTGCCATCCACTCTGCTACTGTATCAGGATCATTAAATGATTCCTTAACGTAGTCTAGTCTCGTATATTCATCGTCCCAAAACTTTGCAATGTTAAACGAGTCGTGTGTTGCCATAGTGTATTACCTTATAATCTTTTTGTGTAGTATACTGACGCCATGGGTCTACGACAACACTACCTGGCTCTAGGTCAATATACAATTCTTGTTCTGCTTGTTCGCCTGCATATCCGTATGTAACTTGTCTGTTGTGTGCTAGGAATGCAATAACAGGCATACCTGTAAATGGAGGCTCATCTCCGGTCAACGGATCTATGTAATAATACTTAGCCTGCATGGATTCTAGGTAATGTCCGATTAGCAAACTGTAACTACCATCTACATAATCAACATCAGGCTTGTATGCTTTGCCTAGTATGTAGATAGGTAAGTTGGTATCTTTTTGTAACCGTTTAAGATAACGTGCTAGATTCTTTGCTTGTTGTTCACGTGCCGACATTACAGTGTCAAATATATCATATCCTAACTGTAACTTTTCTGCTAGCCAACGCAGTGCAATATTATCACGTGGGTGACAAGGACCTGCATCACCCATACCTGCTGTCATATACTTGCTGCTCATAATACGTGTGGTACTCTGTGCCAATGCTGTAGTTACAACGTCTACATTGATGTTACCATTCTTCATGGCAACGTCTTGTATCATGTTAACAAGACCAATCTTTGTGCTAATGAATGTATTATAAAATATCTTAATTGATTCTGCTTCGTCCCATGTACCTACTACATATCGTGGATCGTTTTGCATTATGGGCTTGTAGAAGTCTATTAGCGTCTTTGCATCGCCAGTTTCACTACCATCTTCTGTACCAATAATAACCATTTCAGGATTAACCATATCCCATTCTACTGAACCCATAGCAATAAGATAAGGATTGTAAATGAAACGTGCATTAGTGATGCAGGGTTCTAGTTCTCTACGTACTGTGCCAGGTAATACTGTGCTAATTAGCACAACTAATTGTTCTGGTGATGCCCATGCATTAATTTCATTTAGGACATCTTTAACAATAGAGTAATCAAAGTCTTTATTAGGTAAGTGTGTAATAGGGCGGCTGCCGTCGTATGCTGGATCATGTGGAGTTTGTACTGCTACAAACACAATATCTTTGCCTGCAACTGCACCACGTAAATTATCCGATATTTTGATCAGGTCGCTGTGTCTTGGGTAAATATCATATCCAGTAACATCATATTTAGATGACATTACTTCTGCACAGGATAATCCTAATTTACCTAAACCTATAAAACCTACTTGCATTTATGTTCTCCTTGGATAATTTTTATCAAATTATATCTCAAAATTTGTTTGCACCTTTTGATATATGTACCGCAGATGCGTTCAGTAAATTTGGATCTACAGACTTTAACGATATCGAAACTGTTTATTCTAAGACTCTGCTAAAGGATAGTAATTCTCACGTACTCGAGCATGGGGCAACAAAACAAATAATATTTTATGACCAAGAACCTGTTTATGCTCAGCATCTAACCCAACAACTTTTATATAATAGTAAACTTCTGGCTATAGACTATTATTTCAGTTATGGGTTTGAACCAAAATACTTTAACTCAAATTTATTTTTATTTGCCAATTCAGAGCACAGTCAAGAAAAAACAGATTTTTTAAAAGACGTTAAGTTCCAAGATTGGTATTACTTTTTTCATGGATTTGCGGCACTTGATTGGTACAGAAATATTCGATATATGCCGCCAATAAAAAACTACTCAAAAGTATTTATAAGTTTTAATAACCTGTGTTCTGAAAAGCGTAGTTACAGGCTAAATCTAGTTGCACGATTAATCGAAGCTAATCTAAATGAACACGGATATATTAGTCTAAATCATAATCAAAATCTTATTAAGAATGAAATTTTTAATACTAACAGTTTGCTATCATTGGACTCTAAAAAACTTATTGTTAGACATTTACAAAATCATCCAAGACTTAAAATTGACACCTTTGAGCAACATGGAGCATTGAGTGCTAACGATGATCTAGCAGTAATGTGTCAGGGATTGTGGCATGTAGTAACTGAAACAATCTTTTACGATAGTAAATATCATTTAACAGAAAAAATATTTAAGCCCATAGTTGCACGTAGACCGTTTATACTAGTCGGTGCTCCGGGAAATCTTGAGTATCTTCGTAGTTACGGATTTCGTACATTTGATCGTTGGATTGATGAAAGTTACGACTTAGAAACAGATCCTGATCAACGTATTATTAAGATTGTAGCAGAAATACAGAAACTTTGTCAATTAAGTAGCACAGAATTAGACACTATGTATCAAGAGATGCAAGAAGTAATTGATTACAATTACAACTGGTTTTACGGTGGATTTAAACAATATATTGTCAATGAACTAGTTGATAATTTTCACAGGTGCATAATACAGCACAATGCTGGCCGTGATGCTAGCTTCAAAAACTACATACATTATCCTATAGAAAAACTCCAAGATGTAAAAAACAGACTTGCCCAATAAATACTATACTAATCAAGGAGCAGTCATGGGCGAGTTTTTCAAGCTGGTGGGGGAAGTAGGATTTCCGATTGCTGGTGCTTGTGCTGCTGGTTACTTTGTATTTCTAACATTAAAATTTATTCTAGCAGGAGTTAC
>JAULBY010047996.1:0-12273 GCA_032358315.1 Ophiocytium majus
ACTATTCGACTTCGTAAACCGCACCCCATGTGCACAGGGCTTTCCGCGCCCCAAGCGGAGTTTAATAAGAGTACACACATGCTTGGGCCGCTGGGTTAGGAATTGCAATACGGCTCGCCTGCTGGTCACTTAGCGGCACATGGAAAGCAGTAAAGAGTCAGAACCGGCACTTGCACAGCAGGCTTGATGTACTTTTATTAAACTCGCTTGTGGCGCTTGATGTACCTGTACACCACATACACACATGGCACATTCTTTGTACTTCTGCTGTAGTAGTACTGTGTATACTGCAGAAGTATGACGTGTATCAATACGTGCATACTGTAAAAGTACTTCAAGACGTACTTTGAAGTATATACAACATACTACTACTGAGGCGGACCCTAGCAGATTTGTTGCTCTTGGTTGTTCAGATAACTTTAGTGTGTTCGTGTGCACGGTGCCGGCCATGTGCCATGATCGCAAGCGTGCTGGCATGCATGGCAGGGGCTTTTGCTCGCCCGCAAGTGCAAGTAAATTAAGCTACTACCGGCAGAGAACACTGAAGGGCCTGCCTTCGCACTGCAGTGCGCAGGAGGCATACCCAATTAAGGCTCGTGGTGACGGCTTCCACTTCCCCTTCCTGGCTCACCAACTGGCCTGTAGCTGGCTGCACCGCCAACCCAACCCACATAAGTGCTGGCACACACAGCCGAACTTGTTGGACTCACCCAAGATGTGCCAGGCTGCCAGCAGCCTGTGCAGCAACACCACCTCTGACTCACAAAGCATATACAGAAGCAGCAGCACAACATGGTACACAACACACAAATGCAGTGGCAAAAGCACCCAGGCAGGCACAGCATAACGAAAATACAACTGTTCAGCACATATACCGACAACTACATAAAGCATGCGTCATTTGTGCTGCAGCAGATGTATATACTGGTGCCGCTGTGTTGTGGGACGCACCATGCAAGCACTATGTACAAGGCTTTGGTGGCTGGATGACAGTGCAGAGCGGGCACAGGCACCCACTACATACTTACAAAGTAGTGTTTTTGCACAAGGTCGGCATGCAGACACTGCTCAGCTGACACTGTGGTCAACCCATGTGGGTATGTGTCATACCGCATACCACAGATGGGCACAACATGTGTCCTCAGTCCGCCAGCATGGTGAGCAGCACTATGTTCAGCTCCCTGTACACCTCAGGCGCAAAGTGCATACCATCCCTGTACACCGCCTCGCCGTGCAGCGTTCTGCTGGCAACCAGGTCACGGTAAGCCTGCGTGACCTTGTGGGACGGAAACACGCGTCCGCCGAGCGACACAAATGCCGCGTCCCCCCCCAGCCGTACCGTCCGCTTGTCGCGCTTTTGCTTCACAGTCGTTGCCTTCCACATCATGTTGCGCGCCTGCGGAACGGCGTCACGGACCGCCGCTGCCAGCACATGCATGTCGCGCCCCCCCCCGCACTCCCGCCAGAGACCGCAGTTGCCGACCACGAAGTGGGGGCGCAGGTGGGGTAGCCACTCTCGTGCAACTGCTGCACCGACATCTCGATGCCCGGCGGGGCGGTGTTCTTGCTGCAGGCGCCGGCGGCGCACATGCTCCGTGCCTCACTAAGGTTGTCATCGCTCATGGCCGCCTGCAGGTTAGGGTTGTACGAAAACCTAGTATGAGCAAGCCACATACGCCGTTAACCGGAGCGTACGTACATGGTACAGCTCATGTGGGTAAAACAAGGTGAGAGTAGCAGCATGTCGCAGGCGTGTGTGGGTGATGTCTGGTGCTCTCGCATGGTGGCTGTGGCCCAGCATATACTTCTCAAGTAGGTTATTGCACACGGTATGACAAGAAAAAACGCGCACGTGTACCATTTTTGTCCAACGTACCTGCAGGTACTCGGGGTGGAGCACTAGCCCATTGCCTCCCCACCAACTGATGTGCGTAATGCGTATGTCGGTCGCAGGATTGTAATAGTACCTGTGAGGGCGGGTCAAGGCACCAAGCCGGCAAGCACTGTGAGTTTGCGCTCAGTGGCACCGGGCGGCTGACATAAGGCTGGCTGGTACTAGTACTAGTGTTATATATTTGCACTTGTGGGCGTGCAAGAGTCTCATGTCATGTATGCACGCCCACTGGCGGCCATGGCAAATGCATGACAGTGTATGTATACAGTCACAGAAAGGGCTAGCGGACGCCTGCAGGCTACCTAGGGCTCGACCTGCCAGGGCAGGTCGTCTAGCAGTAGTAGTAGTACTAGTAGTACTGCAGTAGTATGTGTAAACATAACCAGGCGTGGGCGCCTCCCCAGACCGGCCCATACAGCACTGCCACGCACCAGCATGTTGACCATTACCTGGTTTGCAAGGCACATAATAACAAGCAGGGATTTCACACACCGTACGGCAGTGCCAGCGCTGTGCCCTGGTGTGCCTGCCTGATGGTTGGTGTGTCCGAAACAAGCCCGCACCAACACTGACATGCCACATGCATGCTACATGTCATCCCTTCACCACCATGATGCACTGTACACGCCAGTGGTGCCGCACAAGTGTGCAGTTGAGGAGATCGGCTGCGCATCACAAGCTGCCCATGTTCGGTCATCAGCACCATTTGTCGGTGTGTGAGGTGTTGACAACCTTGGCAGTGCCACAACCACATTTATAACACAGCGGGCAGCGACGCAGCATGGAGTTGCAGGCCACCACCCACTTGGAAATACTTCGAAGTATAATGCCAGCCATGCACCTGCTGGTGCACATGGCGCTGAGGAAAAAAAGTGGGTTTATGCTCAGCACAACAACACGCCAAGCCAGTAGCCGCTCAGCTGCTGCAAGCATGGATGCACCTTTTCCAACAACAAGCTTATGAAGTACTTCTGAAATACTTCTGAAAGTAGTCACAATATTTTCTACTCATGACCATGAGGTTTACAAAGTCGCAGCCCCGCCAAGCAGCCGACGAGGCAGCATCTTATTGCGTGGTTGGCACGAGACGCGCACGACAGCCACACTTCGGCACTAAGGAGCTGGTAAGTCAGGAGTGCATTCAATGGCCATGTGCCCATGCACACGCAGGCTGCCCCCCCATAGTACTACATACTTCTATGATGTACATATCTGGCAACATTCCAGGCTTCCCTTAGAGTACGCAGTGCTGAGCATTGCCAGCTTTTTCGCTACCTATCTGGTCCCTTTTTCTGGTCGCGCGCACCGTGTGCGAAAGGCTTTCCGCGCCCTAAGCGGGCTTTAATAAGAGTACATACATATGTGTACCGCCGTCTGGAGTCCCTACCTGGCATGCAGTTACACACAGCGTGTGACACAGGCATGCAACAGCGCCTGCAGGCCCACCTGTTCTCTACCATGTTGCGTGCGTCCATTTTGCCAGCTGGTCTGAAGCAGTCGCACGCTCGTGGCCATTCAGCCTCGCATTTGTCACCTGCGTACACTGGCGCACACCCCCGGGCTTGAGCAAATTTCTTCATGATGCCATGATGACTGCAGGTGCGCAGCCACACAACGGCACTTGACTGCGTTAACATGGTTAAAGGGAAGCTTTCACATACAATAATACACAATACAGCCGACGCACATATATGTATATGCACCTTCGGTATGCTGTTATTCGACCGTGCAGACACTTTGTACCTCAGCGAACGTCGTGCATGCTGCCCAGCACATGTGTGGCTTCCGCATAGTGTGCAGTCATCCGGCAACCTTACAGGTGAGAAGCGAACAGATCAGCGTTCATGCCTGGCGCATGGCAGCACAGCATCTCATACCCGCTCAGATTCCAGCCAGTACACTACTAACGCACTCTGAGTGCTTGATATATGTGCTAGCAAGTACTGTTACGACCACCAAGAATGGACGTTGTGTGCACCAGTCAGCGACACCACCCATACAACGCTCATGTGTGGCTGCTGACAACAGCAGCAACAGCCAAGCCTGCCAGCTGATGGAACAGGAAATGGTGTGTGTGATACCACCCAAGATGCAGTCTAATTCGTCGCTTCGCAGCGTGTACGTTATGGTAGCTGCATTTGCAACAACCAACACATGTGGGTGACAATCTTTCCTGTGCCTCATCATGGTGCCCAGCCTGCACTTCGCACCTGGGGCTTTTGAACCCACATGCCGCAACCAGTACAACCACGTACAAGCCACACCTACACGTACAAATACCTGGTTACTGACCGGTTAAGATGCCATTTGCAGGTCCAATGATGTGTCACGAGATAATGTCACATTATCTCGGAATGCACCTGAAATGCATTCAAAATAATAGTAGTACTAAAGAACATGTGAAATGCATTCATAGATGCACTTGTTGAGTATTTCTGGATGCATGCCTGCAACGTCTCGTCAACTTCAACCAATGCATTGCAAAATAGGCACTTAAATGTGCTAGCCCCCAAAATGCATTTTGTCCAGACCCTGGACGCCATGTCACAGCGTTGCCTCGGTGGCCTCCAGCGCATACCGCCGCTCACCTGAAAGAACGCCAGTCAGCGTACCCCTTCTCCCATGTCTGCGCCGGAAGCGGGCTGGTGAAATTTCCATGCTCCAGAAAGTACACGAGTGACAGGTACTGCGACACAGGATGCAGACCGATTGCGTGCTTCAAAGAGCTGCTGAGCAATCCAAATTTTGGGCAGAAAGTACAGGAGCGACTGTACTGTGTGACACAGGATGCAGACCGATTGCGGGCTTCAAAGAACTGCTGAGCGATCGAAATTTGGGCAGAAAGTACACGAGTGGCTGGTGCTGTGAAACAGGACGCAGACCGATTGCGCGCTTCAAAGAGCTACTGAGTAATCCAAATTTGGGCGGGTGGTGCGCTCGGCACCCGCCGTCATGACCGACCACCGGGCGCATGCAGCCATACACGACAGGTCAAGGTGCCACTGAAGAAAGAAGCACAACCGCTTGTGTGTCCGCTATATAGTGACATGGGTTTCCAGTGCCAATGGGGTATGGGAGTGTGCAGCCTACTAGCAGTGTTGAGCCACTTGACATGCTGCGTTCTACCTTGAGGTTGCACAAAAACGTACTACTACGTAGTAAGTAAATGGGCATTATTTTCTTGTCAAAACATGTGCCAGCCACCATGCAAGATCACAAGACAGCACCCACACACGCCTGCGCCAACCTGAGCTAGCACTACTATCACTACAGTTTTCAGAACGTTGGTCGTATATGCTGTGCATACGCTCCGCGAAGGCTTGCTCATACTACTACTACGTAGTATACGTTTTCGCGCAACCCCACTTTTACCTGGTAGCGCGTGACGCAGTCCCCTACGAAGACCAGGTGCCTGCCCCGCAGCACCTGCTCGGCAGCGCCCCTGTGCTGAGCAAAATCTGACAGCGAACACGTCTGGCTGCGGTATTCCCGTGTGTGCGATGCCACCCCCGACATGCGCAGCGTGCCTGCGTCAACGATGAATTCGACCGTGTCCCGCTGCAGTGTGGCGCCGGTGCACGTCTCCGGTGTGAAGCCGGGCACCGCAGCTTGCTGTTCCGGGTTTGCAGGGTTTTCAAGTCGCATGCGGACGGCGACGTCGGCCGCTTGGCACGGCGCGCGCAAGCACAGCAGCGCCGCTGCCACCATTGCCAGCAGAAACGCATCTGGGCGGGGGCGCCATTGCTTGCGGAGAATGCCGCTGCTGGGGCGGCTGCACCGCGGCTGCTGAGCAGGGGCGCGTTTCAGATGGACACAATCAGGTGCACCAGAAGCAGCGGGGACATGGGGTGGGCGGTACGCTGCCATTGCGGCTGACAGCCTGATGACGTGGTTATTAAATAGCCATGGCGGCCGGCTGGCACTGCTGCTGTAGACATGGTGGCAGTTGTGCAAGGATGAGTGCACGATGTGCAGATGTGCAATAGGCATCACACTGTGCCTTGGTGCGCCTGTGTGCGAGCTTCGACCACAGTGGATCGGTACCTCCCACTTCGCAGTACTTCAAGAAGTAGTATATGTGAAGCATGGTGTGTGTCATGTTTTTGCATAAACAACAAATGAACGTACCTGTACATATACTTCTGAAGTATGTGCACATGCGTTACTTGCCTGGTATCGGTAGTTTCAAGGCAGGCACCCAAGGTTTTGGTGCTGAACTGTACTTCACGCACGCGGCTGACAGCAGCACAAGGTCGCCTGTGACACGGCTCTCTGACCTGGTTGGGTGCCCTCTGGTTAGCACTCCAGGTACGCGGCTAGAGGTACACAAGGACAGCCTAGGCTGCGTGATCACTTGCTGCCGCCGCCGCTTGCTGCCACCCGTTATCTGACAACATCTACTTCTAGTCACTTGCGTCGCTCACCTTAAGGAGTGGTGGCGGTGGCGCCATGTCCGTCCCCTGTTACCCCCGCCGCCGCAGGAACTGCTGTGAGTTGCTGCTGCTCGTGCTTTGCTGCTGTTCCTCCTGCTGCTGCTGCGGTGGTTGCAATTGCCCGTCCCTCCACCGTCAAGGTGCCTAGGGCTAAGCATGCCGCCGCTTACTGAGGCGTACTGATGACACGCCAACTTCTCGCAAGAGGAAGATGCGACGGGTAACAAGAAGCCACCCGCCGGGCTCCGCGCACAGGTGCGCACATCATGCATACAGACTTCAAGTGTGCTCTCGGAAGTTCAACTTGACGTTAGCGACGTCTGTTTTTTCCTGCGTGATTGTGCGGAGCAAGCGTGCCAAAGCCACGGCTGATTACACGCGGGCAGCGGGGCGGAGAGCAAGAGCACCAGCATCATGAACTACATCACTGGCGCTCTCGACAAGGTCACCCTTACTGCGAAGAAAGGGCTCATCAAAGCCATCGAGCCAGAGGCAAGCAACCACCCCGCCTCAGAAATGTCAGAAGGTCACACAAAATTACTAGCACAGTACCGCTTGCTCGCGGCAGACGGCTATTACACTGCGGGTGTGGGGGCGCTACTGCTCCGAAGCTGTAGACGACATACCTAGGCGTATTCGTCACCATGACGACCTGCCCGTGTGCTTCGAATTCGCTGCTGCCCTGCTCTTGTGGCCACGTTCTGACTCCTTCTGTCTGTCTGCTGCTGCGGTTGCCGGCACCGCTCGCTGCCGCAAATTATGCTGCTGCGGCCCCTGCGCTCCCCACCACGTGCCGGCGTCACGGCGTGCGTGTGCCCAGGTGCATCTGGTGATATCGGAGCAAGTGACCGAGTTTCAGAATCGCTCCCTGAGAGAGCTGCCAGAGTCCGTCGAGGACAGCATACAGAAGCAGTCCGGCCGCAACCCCGCGGCGTGGGTGGTCTATAAGGTGCGCTAACAAGTTTTACCACATCAAGAGAATCTGCCCCTATTCAGTAGAGAAGTGAGCATTACAGCATCTTTTTTTACTCCTTTAATATCTTTGGATGCTTATCTAATGACTTTGCTCGAAACCCTAAGAGGCATCTGCAACAGTGTTGTGGGCAGCAGCATGTGGGATTGGTACCTGCTCTTGGGCTTGGGCATGTGTATCGCCTTGGCGACCGAGGTGCACCACCACGTTGAAACCTGAAACAAGGTGGTTTGTGCCGTGGTGACTCTTGGCATGTGCGTGGCCTGCTCCAATATCACACTTACTCCAAGTAGGAATATACGTGCATGCATGCACACTTCATTTACTGGCGCAAGCCCATGGTGCCGGAGACAAATGTCGCATGTTTGCAGCACAACGCGTATAAGCATACAGGTGCGCGCAAATGCTTTACGTTGCGTGCAAGACGCATACATATGAGCAAGCCATGTACGCCGTATACAGAGAATTCGAATATACCTCGAAGTGTACAGCGTACATACGCATGGCTTGCGCTTTGAAAAATAGTGATAGTAATAGCTTAGCGCAGGCGTGTGTGGTTAATGTCTGGTGCTCTTGCATGGTGGCCGGCCCAGTATAGTAAGATGGATTCAACGCCTACGGTCTCACTCACACATCATTGGTACACCGGCTTTCTTCAGAATACGCAGTGCTGAGCATTGCCAGCTTGTTCGCTCGCAGCAGCATGCCTGCTCATGATTTTTCTGGCCACACGCACACCATGTGCGAAGGGCTGTCCGCGCGCTAAGCTGAGTTTACTAAAAGTACACCACTGTGTACCCGTACATCATGTGCACACATGTTGCAACTTGCGACACCAGCACGCGCGTGCAACGCTCACACCAGTGCGCAGCACATGCCACACCATTTGCCGTCAACCGCGTCCAGGCGCTGGGAGAGGACACCTCTGACGTGGTCCAGCGGCTCGTCGAAAAGCTGCGCCCCGGAATCACCGATGCCACCTCAGACCTCTCCACGTCCGCAACCGCCGCCGTCATGGAAAACGTACGCGAGGCGCTGGGCGCCTCCTCTTCTGCTGAGCACAAAAACAAGGCCGACGACCCGGCAGCTGCTGAGCACGAGGCGGGCGCTGCTGCCGAGCACAGAGGCGCCGGTGCTCAGCAGCAGCAGCAGCAGCAGCTGTACTCCGCTGAGCAGAGAGCGCAGGAGCTCGCGGAGGCGCGGGAGGGGAGCGGTGGGGGCCGAGGGGGGGGTCTAACGGAGCGGCTGCCTGGCGTGGAGCTGAGCGTGCGCGAGGTGGTGCACCCGCTGTTTGTGGCGCTGCGGGCGCGCGTGGAGGCGCTGGTGCCGGGCGCGCTGCGCGAGGTGCTGCTGGAGGTCACAGGTGCATTGCAAGATCACTTCAAGTTCTGTTACAGTAGTACTTCCAAGTACTTACTGTTACAGAAGTATGCACTTCAAGTGTGTACTTCCACTTGCAGAAGCATAGTGTGGGCGCACGTGTGGAGGCGCTGGTGCCGGGCGCGCTGCGCGAGGTGCTGCTTGAGGTCACAGGTGCACTGCAAGATCACTTCAAGTATTACTTACTGTTAGACGTATGCACTTCAAGTGTGTACTTCAACTTGAAGAAATGTATACACGTGTGTGGGCGCGTGCAGGGGCTGGTACCGGGCGCGCTGCGCGAGGTGCTGCTGGAGATCACAGGTGCATTTTCGACCTGCTTCAGGTATGAAGTACTTCTGAAGTATACACTGTACCTCAAGAAGTGTACTACTGCAGTACATGGTGCTTCACAAGGCAGTCAGCATCCCAAGCGGAGTTCAATGCGCGCTGTGCGATGGAAGTCACAAGTACATTGAAAACAACTTCAAGTGTGTACCTCAAGCTTGATGTGTGCATGCATTGCACTGGCAGGACAGTCCAAAAGATAAATACATACTCCAGTGAGTAAACCACAAGTGTTACTTCGAAGTAGGATCACCAGTGGTAGTTGAGTGTGTGTATCACACCCGTGTAGGCGCTGTGGGCGCTTGCGTGGTGGCAAGCAAACTTCGCGGTACAGGTAGGGAGGTGGACTTTGTTACGCTTTGTTGCGGTGGCTGGCAGTTCAGGCTTTCAAAGTGCACGCCACTCCACACATCAGCACGCGGCTAGAACCAAATGACTTACCGTACCAGTTTGAAGTACACTGTCGAGAGACCCGCTTAGACGGGCTGCAAAACTGCTTGAAAGTCTCAAGTCCTACTGAACTAAGGGCCACCAATGGCAACCGCCAACTCGCGTGAATGTGACCGCTTCTGTGCCTCAAACACGCACACTGTGGCACTCAACCACCGCAGGCGCGACAGACACGGAGGCGGCGCCGCGCGCTGGCGGCGACCGCGCACTTGCTGGCGGGCCCAAGAAAGACAAGAAGGGGGGGCTGCTCGACAAGGCCAAGGACTGGCTGGAGGGCGCGACCACGCCGACGCTGGACAAGGCTGTTGGCGGGGTGGTGGACTTGGTGGACGGTCCCATACAGACTGTCGCGGGGAAGCTGGTGAGACCCGACTTGGAGGATCGTTTGCCAGAGCTTGGTCTCGTGACAACCGCACCTGGTATGGCCAGAATTTGGTGTACTCTGCAGCATGCGTGCATGTTCCAAGCTGGCGCATGTGCATGCGTTGTGGTGAGGCCACCACTGCTGAGTTGCGCAAAGCCTTTTTGGCTCAGTGGTAAAGCACTGTTACCGCAGCATGCCCGTCTTGCAGCAACCATCCCGCACGTCTGCCACGCCCCCCCCTATCAGGACTCACAGCCTAAATACGCCTGTCACCCCTCAACCTCAACATCTGAACCTCAACTCCATGGGCGTGGTTGGCCATTTGCTCCCCCTTAACCCCATGCAGGTGAGCGAGCTCGAGGAGAACTCCATGACGGCAGCGCTCACGCGCCTGCGCCGCCAGCTGGGCACCTTCCACCTCATCACCCGCGATGCCGCGCATGCAGTCCCTGCCGGGGCGCACTGAGACATTGCAGCCACTCCAGCACGTCCAGGTGCCGCATTCCAACACACCACTCCAGCGCCACCAGTTGGCCACCTCCCCGCGAGCCCCCGCGAGCGAGACGCGCGCATGCGAAGGCGCGCTGTCGGGTTTTGGGGCCACTAAAGCACATCCAGGTGCCCAAGACGCTGCCACCACAGCGCCAACATTGACCGCTTCCGCCCTGCGCGCAGAGTAACAATCTCAGAGCTTCAGAGGGTCTGCTGTCTATGTTGTACCTCTTCGAGCGTGGGGGGGTGCAGGCTGTGCCATAGCTATACAGTACTGGTACATGCTTCGAGTGCATGTATGTACATCAGTACAGAACGGCAGGACAGTGCTGCTGAGCCAGCACTCGGCGGTGCTTGCTTGGCGCAGACACTGCTGCGGCAGGCACACCGTTGCATGTGGCACAGGCCTCGGGAGGCTGGCGTTGATCATGGTGGTTGAATGAGCAGCTTACATGGCAGTAGAGGTGCTGCCGACGGTCGGTGCATGCTGCAGTGTGCGCACGGGCCTGCACACTACTAGCACCACACGTGCTGCCGTACGAGCGTACATCACACAAGCAGATACAGGTGTGCTGCGTACTTCAACACATAAATGTCACAAATGTGGCATGCACCACGGCGCCGCCGTGCAGAGCGGAATTCATTTGCACAAAGCACACGGCAGCTGCTGCACGGACAGCATTGTAGCATAAATCGAGCGTGACAGGTGCAGCACGGGTGTGAATGAGGCAGCTGCCGCAGCTGTTGCAGTCAGTGGCGGTGACAGCAGCCATGCTTTGGCCACGGGAAGGGCCACTACCACACACGGTGACACACATACAGAGCTGTAGCGGTTTGATGGTGTGAATTGAGTGGAGTGGAAGCTGGCGTGGCCGTGGTGTGCTGTGTTTGGTGCTGCCCATGCCTGCTGTCTCGGCATTGTGACATGCGCTTTCATGTACAGGTACTACGAAGTACTTTACTTCTGAAATACTGCGTAGTAGTTCTGGTAACATGCCAGGCCTCCTTTGAAGTACGCAGTGCTGAGCATTGCCAGTTCTTCGGTACCAACAGCATGTCTGATCATCCTTTTTCTGGTCACACCCGCACGGTGTTCAAAGGGCTTTCCGCGCCCTAAGCGGAGTTTCATAACCAGTACTTCAGAATGACCTACAGTACTTCTGAAGTATTTAATTCAAAATAAGAATTAGAAGTGTGTGTCGGCATCTATGTCATCATTGTACATTTTGAGGTTAGTCAGAGGTTGGTGCAGCGGCAGGAGAGACAACCAGCATGCAGCCGCAACTGGCAGCGTGTCACACGGTGCGACTGGCGGTGTGTCACACCAGGTGGGGGTGAGCGGACGCATGCAGTGGCATCGGGCATGTGTTTGTGTAACTCGGGCCCAACACTTCAATATCACTGGTACCGGTTTGCGCTGCAGGTGGCATCAAACACACACACACATACAACACGCTGCCAGTGTTACCGGTGCACCCGGCCTGGCTCCACGCTCACCCTGAACACACGCGCGCACATTTCGCTGCTGAGCGCACCCTACCCGTTCTTACACGTGCCCATCACGGGCACACACAGTAGCAGTTTTATTTATTTGTGCTTGTGTGTGTGCAAAGCATGAAGCAATGGCACATGCCCGGCACTGTATCGGCTGACCCACAAGCGTCACAATCAAGCACGGTGTGCACGGTGCGCACATGCATGTACACAGTACATTGCCGTGTCTAGACAACAAACTTCAACTAGCGGCGCTTGACGAGTTCGGCACGGCCTCCCAGGACGCCCACGCAGTACTCCGGGCCCCTGGCGGCAGAAGCTGTCAGTTGTGCTCCAGCGCAGCATATCGGAGCTGGTCATTGAGGACTGGCCATCCACCCTCCCGGCGGACCTGGCGCAGCGCCCGACGTCGACGCGTACAAGCACGCCTCGCTGCTGAGCGCACCCTACCCGCCCGACTAAATAC
>JAULBY010048007.1:0-12272 GCA_032358315.1 Ophiocytium majus
TACCTGTCTGACTTCCTGGTCACACGCACCGTGTGCAAAGGGCTTTCCGCGCCCTAAGCGGAGTTTAATAAGAGTACCACCTTTCCCTTTGCGCACATGAGGTTAGGCTGTGGTGACTTGTGGCCTGTGCTCTGGTCTGCCTGGAAGTGTTACAGTAGCACTACATGCACGTACAGGCCGCGCACGTTTGCAACTACTTCACCGCACTCTCAAGCCAACGCCAGCACAACGCTCATCAAGGTGCATGTGTGCACCATGAAAACCGACCTTAATTGTATGACACAGTGTTGAAGTGTGTGTCTGTTTCGCCACCAGTATTGAAGTTTGATCATGCCACTCCCGGCCGCTCGCCCACACCATACATGTGCACGCCCCGAGTGAGTCGAGGTTGATCACGCTTCTTCCGCTCACGCACACCGCACGCCCCAAGCCAAGGTCCGACAGAAAGCACTGGCGCCATGGCACGCACAAACACACCGTTAGTTCACCACTACTGTAGGAGCACATAAAAGTTCTTTTTCTGACGCAGTTCAAGTTCATCAGAGTTGAAGCACAGGTGAAGACAGAGCGCCACAAAAAGCACACAGCTGAGTGCAGCTCTACAGTATGCGTTCATCGGGAGTGACAGCAGCAGCAGCTGCAGCTGCGTGTTGCAGCTGCTGCCACGCCTATGCCTTCGCTCCCACTTCAAGGGCCCATTTCGTCAGCACCAAGTTCCCTCTCGCCACCAGCAAGCCTGCGGCAGCAGCAGCAAGGCTGGCACAGGGCGGCGGCAGCCTCCGGCACCAGCGACGTTCCTCTCTACGCATGCTTGACTCCACTGCTCTTTTTGAGCTGCAGAACTGGGCCGGTAACGTCGCCTCGGCCGAGCTGACCCACGTCTCCCCGCTCAGTGTCGGCATCATGTATGGCACGGGCCTCCTCATGTCGCTGTCCCCGTGCGCTCTCTCCCTGCTGCCGCTCACCATCGGCTACGTCCTAGGCACAGAAAGCGATGGCTTCGATGGCGACGCCACCAGCAGCACAGCCCCAGGAAACGCGTTCGTCGCCAGCGCCGCCTTCGCAGCTGGCCTCGCCACCGTCCTGTCGCTGCTGGGACTCAGCGCCACCTTCGCGGGCAAGCTGTTCGGAAGCGGGGGGCTGGGGGGCGACACGGGCGGCGCCGCGCTGCCGCTGCTGAGCGCCGCCATCGCCATCGTGGCGGGGCTCAACCTGCTGGAGCTGGTAAACGTGGCGCTGCCCAGCTGGGAGGCGGAGGTGGGCGGGCTGGGGGGGCTGCCGCGCGGCGCTCGCGCTTTTGCACTGGGGGCGTCTTCCGCCCTCATAGCGAGCCCCTGCTGCACGCCCGTGCTGGCGTCCATACTGGGTTTCGTGGCCACCAGTGGAGACCCGCTGCTGGGAGGCGCGCTGCTGCTGGCGTACAGCCTGGGCTACACGACGCCGCTCATGGTCGCGGGCACGGCGAGCGGTGCGCTGAGCAGCATTATGAGCGCTAGCGGCGCCACCTGGATCACGCCCGTCAGCGCGGCCGCGCTCATTTCTTATGGGACTTTTACAGGTCTGGGTGCCATTTTCGGCCCTGCGTAATTTTACTTGCTTGATGTGTATGCCCCCTGTCATTCCCTCTGTTGCACCAGATGCAGGCTGGTGTATTGTTATTTCTGTGCCATGTTGTGTGCTTGCTGCCTGTTGCAGTGTTTAGTTCTGGAAAGTAAGTCACATGCAATGATTGTGGTGGGCCTACGCCTTGTAGAGATCTGCTGGGGCATCATGGACAGCCACTGCATTGAATTCTGGGCCCACCAGCCTGGCTGGATATTATGGCACTAGACACTATATACACAAGTATATTCCTGCTCACAGCGAACGCGGCTGTTTGCTGCGCACCTTGTTGCTACAGACAGGTGCACCAAACAAGTGCACCGCCTGTCAAGCTTGTGCATGGTGTACTGCTTTGAAGGTCTGTTAGTATGTTTGCGTCCTCCGCTCCCGCTTCTGCTCTCAACAAGTACTCCTGAACCAGCGCATGTGCACTGTGTGAGATGGGACTCCAATCGGCGGTGTATCTGTCGCCATTGTACTCGTGCATGGCGGTGCATGCCCCCACTTCACCTACCTCTGGCATGTGCACCGGCAGCATCGCGTGTGTACTATGCTGCTCCGGAGCTCAAGCATGATGCATGCACAGCTGTAGACTTTGAAAGGAGCGAGACCCACACTGCATCATATAGCGATTCTATATACCATGAGAGCTAGCATAGCAACCATGTGGTCAGTGACTTGCCACTGCCTCGCATCGAACCGCATACCACACTAAATTAAAGCACATTAAGACACATAGGCAATGGCATTTAAATAACACTTACGAATTTGCAGTTCCGGAAGGTATTGGCAGATGGCCATGTATACGTATGGAGGGCGCCTTGTTGACATCACTTGGTTAGGCCCACCAAGCTGCAATATGCTATGCAGCATAACATGGCTACAGTGCATGCCGTTAGCAGCACCCTGCCACAGCGCTGCTGGCGCCGCTGGCCGCCGCCAGGTACCTGTGCTGAGCAGCACCGCGCATGCGCAGCTGTCTGCTGAGCACGTGCAGGCACCCCAAAGTGGCGGTTGGGGAAAAAAAGAAAGTGACTGCTGAGCTGCCCAACACTCAGTGCACGGCACCTGCACCCGGCACCTGGCAATCACTGAGTGCAGCGCTGCCACTGGTACCTCGAGCATACCCTTCGGCGCCGCAGCGGGCCGTGTCGTGCGCCAGCACCATGGTGTCGGGCACAGCACCTCCAGCTGCAGCAGGGGATCAGCCACCAGTGCAGAAGCAGCAGGGAAGCCACGCACCAGCACAAGCACCAGCACAACGACACCGCGCTTTCGACTATTTCCATGTCCGGAGGGCTAAGCTGCGCGAGCAGGCTCCACCGACGGAAGGCAGGCCCCAGGCAAGCTCTTCCTCTGGCAGGGCCTGTCTGTGCTGGCAATGACTGTGCCAGCCGGCGGAAAGGCAGCCGTGCAACGGCTCACGCAGCAGCTGCAACGGTGCGAACCGTTGGATGCGGTGCGGTTGCCTGTCCTGCCCTTGTTTTTGTTTCCCGTGCGCAGCAATAACCGCACACTTGCTAGTCTGGCCGGTGTCGGCACGCGTAGGGTGAGGGCTACTTGATGTGGACTAGAGGTGGATAAAGCACCCCACGGGCAGTGACCTGGCACTTTTGCCCCAGTCATGGCGGCATCTGAGCTTAAAACCTGTTTAGGTTTCCCCCACTTGCCTGATCAGCCTGTGACGCCACACTGTCTCACGGCCAAGAGCCACTGCCGGTGGACGTGTACTTGTGGTGTGCTGCCGACAGTTTTTCAAGGGCATCACGTGCTACTTCGATGGGCGAACCGGCAGCATGCGTGCCTATGACCTTGCGAAGCTGGTGCAGCAGCACGGCGGCGGGCGCGCGGTCAACTACACTGTACGGCATGTCAGCGTCATTATTGCTGAGAACCTGAATGGCGTAAAGACAAATAGGGTGGTGGCGGCGCAGGGGCGCATTCCTGTCGTGCATCCAGACTGGTGAGTGAGTGGCATAAAGAGTGGCGTGCTGGCTACTCCGCGTGAAATACGTCAGAAGTGTTAAGTTTTATGTGTTTACACTTGTGCACACGAAATGACAAAGTTCCTTGAGCCACGAAGAGCAACAGGTGCTGCCAGCAGGCAGGCCTGAGCCGCCGGGCAGCAACGCAGGGCGTAAACAGAACCCGCATGTGCTGTTGCCACATCGCCCAGTAGTGAGCCGAGTTAGATGGCTGTTGAATTTGCTTGAGGGGCTGGAGCTTATGGGTTAACAAGTACACTTCTCTCCCACAACAATGTGGTTTGGTTTTGGTGCAACTTGCACTGATTTGCTTTTTGGGTGTGCAAGAACCCAGGCCAGGCATGCGTGCATGCATTACCTGGTTCAAATGGCCAAGTGCGGGCCTGTGTAGAGGCACACACTGTACTCATAGCTGCGCACTGTCAGCAACAACAATAGATGCGGCATTAACATCGGCGTGAGTGGCCGTTAGGCTGGAGGTCGGCGTGCCAGGAGAGGTCATCTGCCAGGGCGCCAGTCACCGCAGCGCTCACCACTTCCTACGCCTGCACCCAGCCGCTAAGCCCCTGGCATTTATGTAGTGGTAGAAGAAGAGTGTGCAGCTTACTTGTGCTTAAAACACTTCTCATTTGTGACTCCCAAAGGCAGCTACCGCCGGCAATTTTTGGTCCAGATCATGTCATCTGCCTGGACAAATACATTGTTCACAACTGAAGCATATGTACACATACTCTGAAGTACTTCGAAGTACATGGCAATTGACTGTGCTGGCACAGGGTTGCACGCAGGTGCCGCGTGCAGACGCATTGGTGGGGGAGTATCATGCACTTGCACCTGTAGTGTGAATCAATTGGGGGGAAAGGACATTGAGGCCAGCAACTGTGGTCATCACGCCGTTTTTCGCTGATGGAACACGAGCCTTGGACCACTGCAGCTTTCACACATCCTGTTGTTGTACAGCTAGTGTTTTTCTGTTGGTGTACCTTATATTTGAAGGTGTGTGGGTTCAAATAAGTATATTGCCTGGAGTAGGGGTTGGTGGCAACAAATTTGAAAGGGGTGAAAGTAAAAAAAAAATCTAGAGTCTCAACAGGCTGAAGGCGAGTGGGGGGCTTTAGCTGTGGCCTTGTAGTTGAGCGGTTCACAAGTGCTGACAACTCGTATGTACTTCAAAACATGTACATTATCTAGTTGCGCACGTCATGCGCACAGGGCTTTTGGCGTGCCAAGCGGGGCTTGATGGAAGTGCATTCAACATGTGTATGTATGTACTACAAAGTATGCAGCACACACTGGGAAGTACAATAGTCGAAGTACTGATGTAGGGGCAGGTGCACAGGCGCTGGGTCCACTGTATAAATTTTTGGCCGGCCGCACGTAAGTGTGTGCACAATCACCGCTGCCATCCTGCAACGGCGCGCATGTGCACCCTAACCCGCCACCAAAATGCCAAACTGACAGTCATGCCATCTGGCATGCATATGGTGGCATGCCACGACAGCCTTTGCACTTCAAACCTTCACCAGATGCCAAACTGACAGTACAGTGCACTCGCGATTTTCCTCGCTTTGATTTAATACGGTATGCGGTTTAGTGGGTGGTCCAGAGATATGTCACAGACCACATGAATCTATAGAAACAATAAACAATGCGCCATTTGATTTAGTGCGGTTGTTGCTTTAGTGCGGGTTGCTAGGGGGTGACACTACCCCGTACTACCCCGCATTAAATCGCGAGTGCACTGTAATGTCATCCGCTGCCTCTGCGCACAGGATACTGGACTGCGTGCAGCAGGGCCGCCTGCTGGACAGTGCGCCCTACAGGGTCATACGCAGCCAGGGGCACACTGTGCCACAGCTCCTGGAGGCACAGCAGGCAGGGCAGCACGCCGGTCCACCCGTATACACTTACCAACCGCCGCCAAAATGCGAAACCAATGTGGGTGCGGAAGGCACCGGGGCTAGTGTGCAGGGGGCAAGGGGGGAGCAGCGCGCTGGCCCACCAGGAGCGGGAGTGGGTGCTGCTGCGGCTGCCGCGGAGTCGAGTGCGCATGAGTTGCGACAGCGGAAACGCAGAGCCAAAGCGGCAGCGGTTGCGAGAGCAGTTGCTGAGGTGCACAGGCGGGCGCTGAGCACCATTCAGCAGCCATAGCACTATGTCAGCAATGTATTGTTGATGTTTGTGGCTGCAGCGTATGCCTTGGCACCAACAGCAAGTTGCTACCCTGCCCGCAAGCCAATGCCACCATGTGTTTTGTGGACATTATTATTATTATGCCACCTCCTACCCTCGTTAATGTCACACGGATCAAGTGTGTGCCACCTGCATTTGTGACTTGTGGTGTCATAGGATTCATAGCCGCCAAGTGTTTGCGCTCACTCACACAGTGTCTTGCCTTACTGTGCAGCATGGATTAAAGCACGAATCAAGCACGAAGCTCTGCGCGAACCTGACACGATTTCAGCACTGAACGACGCTGTGACTTAGTACTTCTGTAGGAGTATCTGGTTGGTGAGAGGATGCCACTCAAAGATGCTGTTGCCCGCAGCGTTTGCCAAGCAAGCACTTGCGAAACAGCCCACGGAAACCTGCATAGATGCTGGTGTCCTGTTGCTGTCAGTGCACCACATATGCTGGATGCACTTTGCACTCTTGTAGTTCTGGCACGTGTGTTACTAGCGCGCCATATGTGTGGCCGTTGGCATGCTTTCCATTCACTGTGGCACTACTGGCATAATCCAACATGCCTGACTTGACTGCCATGGTCCGTTCCCTGCTGAAATTAGAGTGAGTGAATGCACTGCTACCTATGGTACCTGCGCCACTGCTGTCCATACTCTTGTGCACGACAACACAAACCAGTTGCTGTTGTTGTGGCAACTTCCCCACCTTTCCGGGCGCCGCCGCCCTGTTGTGTGTCATGTTACTCCTGCACTGCGCGTCATGCCTGGAGCGGCACTGCTGCCAGTGTACATGACTCTAATGCAGGGGGTATAGTGGGTGCATGCACATCTGTGGCAATGCTGTATGCTGGCCCTCAGAACTGAAGCAAGTTGCAGCATGTTGGGCCACACAACCACCACTTCGCCTCACAGTTTAATGTACTGCACGCTGTGGCAATGAACCAAGCAACACTGTTGCTGAACATGCCCCTACAGCCTAGGCTTCACTGCACCAACACGATTGTGTACACCCAAGAAGCTAAGATAGCACATGAAAACATGTGAGCCTCAACCGGCAGTGCAAGCGTGGCCATGGCTCGAAATGCAGGCAGCGCGTGCAACAAAGCCAGGTGTGAGGACGAGCAATGCTGGGGCCACTGGCCATATACATAACATGGAGGCACTGCATTACTACGGCATGAGTGGGCGCCGTGCATGTGGCGAGATGTACATCAGTCAGTGGTGTAATAACTGTTGTTGCTCCTGCTGTTTATAGTGCGCAATACACAGGTACACACACACCACCAGCACCACAATGAACAGAAACACCTCCGAACAGAGTCCTGTTTTATGAAAATTGCAGGTGTGTGTGTTATTACTATGCTGTAAAATGCAAACCCCAGAACCCCCAGTGACAATGCTCGCGCTCTGCAAGGCAGCCGTGAGCATCCCCCCCAGCAGCCGCTGCGCGCCCCCCCCCCTGCCCCCACTGCTGCCCACTGCCCAATCACAACAAATGTGTTCACTCATGTTCATGTGTTCACTCAAATTCATTAATGCAATTTATTCACGCATGGCCGCGAGCATGTTAAACACGGCCTTCACCTTGTCAACCAGGGATGACGCATACACCACGCCCACCATCCCCTGCGCGAACCGCAGCCCCCCCGGCGCTATCGGGTACTGCAGCAGCCCCGGAATGGTGGTCTTCACAAAGGGGAGCGCGTCCTCCACAACAGACTTCTGCAGGCAGCACGCGCGCAGCCCCTCGGGCCCCGCAAACCGCCCAAAACCGCTGTCCTTCACGCCCCCAAAGGGCAGCGCCTGCACCATGTAGTTGACCGCAAAGTCATTGATGGTGGTCATGCCGCAGCGCAGCAGCCTCCCCAGCCGCGCGCCGCGCGCCGCGTCGCCGCTGAAGACGCTGCTGCCAAGGCCGTAGCGGCAGTCGTTGACGAGCGCGGCGGCGGCGGCATCCGAGTTCCCCGGCACGCGCACAATGCACATGACGGGGCCAAACACCTCCTCGCGCGCAATGCGCATGTCGTGCGTGACGTCCGCCAGTATGGTGGGCTCGTAAAACAGCCCCGCGGGGAGGCGCGCGTTGCGCCGGCCGCCCGCGAGCAGGCGCGCCCCCTTTGCCACCGCGTCGTCAACCAGCGCCTGCACAATGTCCAGCTGCGCCGGCATCACCATGGCGCCGCAGTCCACGGGGGACTTGCCGAGGGGCGGGCCCTGGCGCAGCGCAACGACGGCGGCGGCGGCGGCGGTGCAGAAGGCGTCGTAGATGCCGTCGTAGGCGTACACGCGCTCCACGCCGCAGCAGTTCTGCCCGCAGTTCTGGTACACGGCGCGCATGGCAAAGGGGAGAACCGTCGTGACGCTCGCGTCCTCGCACACCACCATGGGGTCCTTGCCCCCCAGCTCCAGAATCACGGGCTTGAGGTGGGGGGCCGCCCCCGCCATCACCTTTTTGCCCACCTCTGGGGAGCCTGTGAATATGATTTGGTCGACGTCGGGGCAGGCCACGAGGGCGGCGCCCGCCTCTCCAAAGCCGGTGACGATGGCGCAGAGGTCTGGGCTGTGGCCGCAGGCCTGCAGTGCGGAGCGCGCGATGGCGCCAAAGTAGCGGGACGACCAGGACGTGTACTCGCTGACCTTGGACACCACGGCGTTGCCCGCGAAAAGGCCGCTCGCCACGTGGTTGAACACGTTGTGGAAGGGGTAGTTCCAGGGGGCGATGACGCCCAGGACGCCCAGCGGCAGGTACTCCACGTAGGCGCGCTTGTGGGGCATGAGGGGGCCGTTGGGGCGCCGCTCGCGCCGCAGCCAGCGCTCGCCGTGCTCGCACGTGCAGCGGATTTTTTCGGCCGTGGTGAGGACCTCGCCCAGCATGGCGTCCACCTCTGCATTTGGGTGTGGCGGCGGTGGCAGCATTATGTGTAACGTCAGAGAGTGAGGGCGGTGTGGTTGGTGGCGTTGGGTGTGGCGGCGGCGTCAGTATGCGCAGCGTCAGAAAGTGAAGGTGGTGTGGTTGGTGGGGGTTCTCGCCCAGCATGGCGTCCACCTCTGCGTTGGGAGTGGGAGCGGCGGCATTATGCGCAAACATTATTAGAAGCATCACAAACAGTTCAACAAATTGAAGAAACCTTTGGTGTAGATGCTTCTAGTGGTGGTGGTGGTATGATGATGATGGGCGCTGTGCCTGGTGCTGGCGCTGAAGCTGCAGCCGAAGAGAAAACCGAATTTGAGGTTACCTTACGTCAAAGAGTGAGGGTGGTGTGGTGGGTGGCGTCGGGGCCTTTGCGGCGTGGTGACGTCATGTGCTGCGGAACGGCGACTCTCTGTGTGTGCAGCAGGGGAGGCGGCAGCTGCAACCCACCAACTGTTCTTGTGGTGCCAACAGCGGGCAGTGAGGCCAGTAGCGGCATGCCCCACTGGTAGGTGCAGGGCTACGCTAGACAGGGTGCGAAGCAGCTGGTCCACCACACACTTCAAAGGTATTTCAACAGTATTCAGCAGCCAGTACCAGCTGTCGTGGGCAGACGTGGTGGTGCCACTATGCGAACTTCAACACGCTATGAGACACAGCAGGAAATGAGGTGTCAACCAGTGTCTCTCTGTAGACCTGTATGGACTGCCGTTTGAAGCCTTGAAGTGCATTCAGCTTGGTGCTGCTGCTGCTGCCGTTCAGTACTGTCATTTGCACATGCACTCTAATTTCCAGCATTCCAACACAACTTGGCAGCTGCAATTGTTTGGCTGCACCACTACTAGTAATACATACAGCCACCTGTCAACAGCGTTGTTTCGCAAAGTAACATTCAGTACATGAAGGTACAGCAGCAGCAGTGCTCAGCAGCAGCAGTGCCCACAACGGGGTGCTCAGCAAGCAGGTACAACCCGGCCGGCTACCCCATGCCTGGACAATGCACCAGCACGCCCTGGTACCATGTGGTCCCTAGATAGTCACACGTAGTAGTGGTAATATCTGCTGGGGGGGGGTAAATGACCTCAAGTAATTCATAGGGAAATTAGGGCCGTGCCAAACCAGCGTGAATGGCGTGATTTTTTTAACATTAGCGACCCTTCGCGCCCCTTTTTTATTCACGCGGGCGCAAAAGTTGTCCCGTTTCATTGTGGACGAGTCGCGCCCTGTGAATGAAAACAGAAGCGTTAATTTTTGCCAGCAGCAACGACCGGCAGCGGCAACAGCACTTATAGGGCACGCCGAGCCCGCGGCGTGGTGCCGGCCTCCCACTGCACTGCCTTAATACCCCACCTAAGCGGCAGCAGCGCGCTGGTACCCCGCAGCGGGCAGCGGTGGGTCCAAACTCGTGCCCCCACAAAAACCAGTTGGCTGCCCGCCTTCTGGGGGCGAACGGATCGTGCACGCACCCTCCCGTTTGGCACGCACGCCGTGTTTTTCATTCACGCATGCATCCCCCCGCCCGCGGTTTGGCACGGCCCTTACCCCAGTGTTGACCGCAGCCGACAACGAAAATCTGGGTGGGGGTCAAGTGTCCTTTGAAGGCACCCACACAACCACCAAACTTAGCCAATAGTAAAATTTCAGGGACTCTGTGGGATCATCTCTAGTTTATCGTAGGCCCATCTTACCATACACCCTGCTGTTCCTGAGTACCATCTTGTTCCAAAGTAGCTGCCTGGAGACGACAATTCCATACTTCTGAAGTACTAGTAGCAATTTTTTGTGTGCCTCCCTCAGTATATTTATTCCCCAAATTGTCTCGCGTTTGCAGTTATAGTACCATATATATATGCTAAGGACCATCACATACTGCATAGGTGTTTGACTGGCGCCCAAAGCAACATGCCGCGCCCATTAATTTCGAACCTCCCACAACAACAACAATTTCAGCCCCCGGGTGAACTAATACTAAAATCTTCAAGAAGTACAAAGGGGGCCGGACATGCTTTTGTACGTGCAGCTACAAGGATGGGCACTTTTTTGTTACTGTTTTGGTGTGATGTAATCTGGTGAGAGCTTATGGCCGTTAAGCAATGCCAGCTTACGCCAAAGTGTGGCTTGCTGTTTGCTGCATGTTACTTGTACCTACTGGCATGTTCCACATGTATTGCTGTACATGCAACGGTGCCTGCCAACAGCAGTAGCAAGCTTCCTTGGCAAACGTGCGATGCATACTTTGATACCTGCTCCAGAAACACAGACAATTTGTTGCCGCTGCTTCTCATGGGTACCGTGGCGACAGAGAAATCGACACAAAAAAACATGAGTCAATTGGTTGACAAGACGCTGGCCCATTTGCTGCTTAACTCAGCAGGTGTGAATGCTAAATTTCTGCGTCGAAATAACTCCACATCAGTATATGCTATAACAATTTAACTCACTGGGCTTGCCCGAATCCCTAGAGGCCACCCTGCAGATGTCCTCCTGGTGCACCAGTATGCGTGTACTTCTGAAGTATGTAACAATTTATTGCATCGAATAACTCGGAATCAGTATATGATTTTTACTATATTAATTTAAGTCACTGGGCTTGCCCGAGTCCCTGGAGGCCACCCTGCAGATGTCATCCTGGTGCTCCAGTATCTATGTAACAAAATTCTGCATCGAAATGTAACTCCATCATATCAGTATATGCTATAATAATTCAACTCACTGGGCTTGCCCGAGTCCCTAGAGGCCACCCTGCAGATGTCCTCCTGGTGCTCCAGAATGTACGCCAGCATGGTCTGCAGCACCCGCCTCCTCTCCTTAAAGCTCGTCTTTGCCCACTCCGCCTGGGCCACCTTCGCCTTGGCGACGACCTCGTTCACGTCAGCCGCAGTCATGGCCTTCACCTCCCCCAGCCGCTGCAGCGTGGCGGGGTCGTAGCACTGTATGGAGCCAGGGCGGGCTGGGTCCTTGAGTAACATCTCTGGGTGGGAGGGGCCCGTCAGCCCGTCATCCGAAGCCTCCGCTGCGAAATCATGAGCAACAGGTGGCGCAAGATTCAGCAGGGGCCTTGAGAACGTTGTTGCAGCCGCAGCAAGGAGAGGAGTGGCGAGAACAGCAGCAGCAGCAGCAGCAACGGCGGCAGCGGCGCGGAGGCAGCGTGTGTACCTGGCTCCAGGGCGATGGCCAGCTTTGGAATTGTCACGCGGCCCAGGGTGGAGTAGGCGAGCAGCGCCACGACAAGGCCCACCCCAGCCGTCGCCAAGGTGGTCACATCTAGCGTAGACAATAGCTCTTGCATCTGGCGAAGGAAGGCTTCCGCTGCCGCCATGGCCATGGCGCAGCGCCTGGCAGTCGTGCAGTCGGTGGGTCCCAACCCCCCAATATGGACACGGACGTCATCGATGGGTGACTCGCCGCGTGCTGAAGTACAGCTTTGAAGTAACAACCCCTTTGCGTGCTCAGCACGCGTGCTTGCCACGGTGCTCAGCGCGCGGCGTGCTTGCTAGCCGAACATGTACAGTATACTGGGACATGGGGCTGTAATTCGTTAGAGTAGTGCTCTGGCAACGTGCCAGACCTCCCCTTGTGTACGCAGTATTG
>JAULBY010048018.1:0-12272 GCA_032358315.1 Ophiocytium majus
TACCTGTCTGATTTCCTGGTCACACGCACCGTGTGCGAAGGGCTTTCCGCGCCCTAAGCGGAGTTTAATAAGAGTACGCAGTGCTGAGCATTGCCAGCTTTTTCGCTGTCTGTCTGATCCTTTTCTGGTCGCACGCACCGCGTGCAAAGGGCTTTCCGCGCCCCAAGCGGAGTTTAATAAAATTTCCTATAGCTGGTGCCAGAGGGGGGATCGAACTCACAGTCATGGACAGTCAGGGGAACGGTCTTGCAACAGCTCGGGAGCGGTCCGGCGCCACACGCTGAGCAGGGTACCTGCAAACTTGACTGCATTGTAGCGCCGTGGCGGTCACCTGCAGCCACCTTGTCAAGTCGGTGCGCAGTTGTGACTGTAAGGTTGTGTGCTGGTGGCCACACCCCAGGCATCGTGCCTCCAGTGGTGGCGCTGACACACATCACTCGTACTTGAAGGTTTTGCTGGAAGTTGCACTCGACACCATGGCCGTGTATGCGCCTCACGTCCTCGATCTCCCCAGTGTACGTGAAGCCCGGCAGCGCGCCACACGCTAATGAAACTTGAGATTGTTGTTGAACTTGCTGGAACAGTCACAGCGACATGATGGCATGTGTTGAAGTTGTACTCACCACCATGTCGTGTATGCGCCTCACGTCCTCGTACTCCCCATTTTACGTTGAGCCCGGCAGCACGCACACGCCACTGCTATCCACGCTTGAAATTGTTGTTGAACTTGCTGGAACAGTCATAGCGACATGATGGCATGTGTTGAAGTTGTACTCACCACCATGTCGTATATGCGCCTCACGTCCTCGTACTCCCCGTTGTACGTGGAGCCCAGCAGCACGCACACGCCAACGGTGCTACACTTGAAGTTTTTGTTGAAGTTTGTGTATTAGTCCAGAGAGACACGGCGTCACGTGCGGTACAATGTTGTTGAAATTTCACTCACCACCATGTCGTGGATGCGCCTCACGTCCTCGTACTCCCCATTGTACGTTGAGCCCAGCAGCGCGCACACGCCGATGGTGTTTGCGTCAGCGAGGGGGCGCGCGCACTCCGCCGTGAGCACGAGGCACTCCTCAGACACCTCCGCCTCCCTCGGCTCCATCTCGAAGTACTTGCCCGCCTTGAGCCAGCACACCTGCGCACAGCGCAGCCAGCGGTTGCAAAAGCCACTTATGGAAGTACAATTTCACGTGCAAGTTGGGTGTGGGTGGCTCGAGCCAGCACGCCTGCGGCGCAGCCAGGGGGTGCACCATAACAACAACGTGGAAGCGTTGAAGTACAGTTCCAACTTCAAGTTGAAGTGTGGTTGGTGGCTCCACCTCGAAAAGTACTTGCACGCCTTGAGCCACCACACCTGTGGGCGCAGCCAGCGGTTGCACAACAACAACGCAGACTTGAAGGACAATTTAAACTACAAGTTGAAATGTGGTGAGCTGAGCCACCACACCTGCGGCGCGTCACAGCCTTGAGCCAGCACACCTGCGGCGCAGCCAGGGGTTGCAACACCTTGTAAGTAAACTAGACTTGAAGTACAATTTCAAGTCCAAGTTGAAGTGTGGTTGGTGGCTTGAGCCAGCACACCTGTGGGCGCAGCCAGGGGTTCATCACATAAATCTGTTGCTTTATCTGGCAAAAACAAGTTGAAGTGTGGTTGGTGGCTCCACCTCAAAGTGCTTGCACGCCTTGAGCCAGCACACCTGTGGGCGCAACCAGGGGTTGCAATGACAACAACTTGAAAGACTTGCAGTACAATTTCAACTACAACAAGTGCGGCTTGAGCCAGCGCACCTGCGCCCACATGAGCAGCAACACACTGAGTTACTCAGCCTTCAGCGAGTACGCCTGGGGCACGGCGCCGCAACACGCCGCGCCACCGTGCGTGCACCAATGCAGACTAACAGCCAGCGAACCCGAGGGGGGGTGAGCAGCGGCGCAACGCAGCATGCGCTCAAGCACGTAGCAGCTTTTTTAACCTGGGCAGCACACGCTTGGGACCGCGGGCGGCAGCGCAACGCAGTGTGCGACCTCACGGGACGCAACTCAGCCGGAGCCAGCACGGCCGGAAACACGGGCGGCGGCGTGGGGCCGCACGCGCTGACACGGGTGGCAACTTGGACGGTGCGCGCATGTGGGGAACTGTGGGCGCCCGGTGGCGCAACCCAGCATGCACTCCTGCGCGGCACCGCAGACAGCGCTGTGGCACCGTGACACGTTAAAGCGTGCAGTCAGGCGGGCAGCAAGTCAGCCGTGAGCCAACGCGCCCCGGGCCCGGGGGGGGGCGAGTGGCGTGCGCAACACTATTCATGTGCGTCCTTGCTGTGGCAGCTTGTGCCAGCCCCTGCTGCTCTGTGGTACGCCCCTGCCTGTGTGCCACTCAGTAAGGGTCGAGTTTTGGTTTTTCAATTTTACTTCAAAAGTATGTTTTATTTCAGTTTTATGGTGGCGCGATGTAATACGTGAAGCAACTTTTGAAGGATAAAAAGCTGAATTGACAATTCAAAAAAAAAACTCAGTTCATTGATTTCAAACTGATGGCTTCGCAGCAGTAAAACAAAAACAGCAGATCCAGAAAAAATGATTATGGAAGCTGGGCGTACCTGCACGTTGGAGCCAAACACAATGTTTGGCTTGGTGTCCGGGAGACCCTTGTCCGCGCGCAGCTGCTTCCAGTGCCACTTCATGGCCAGCACCGCCTTGTTGTGCGGCGTTCACAGCAGGCACAGGCAACAGCAGCGCTGCGTCAGGGATGGTGCAGGCAGTGTGATGCGCTACCTTGAGTGACAGCACAGTGCAGCTTGCGGCATGACTCATGCCAGTGTAGTATGGTTTTGCGACCGCGTACAACATGGAGCTTGTGAAATGGCAATTGCGCGGGGTGTGGGAGAAGCTGGGTTTTTCACTCCTCATAACTTCAAGTTGGGAGGACACAGTTGGCAGCGCAAAAAGGGGCGTTCACAGTGGTGCTGTTGGTGGCAGGTCTCTGCCCCCCGCTGTGATTGCCACGAAAAAGGCAGCCTGCGGACCGTGCCATCAAGTATGACATACTTCCAGTGGTTCGAATGACATACTTCCAGTGGTTCGAATGACATACTTCCAGTGGTTCGAAGAGTGCTTCGGCAACTGCACAGCACCATACTGGTACCAGTACATACGAGAGCTATCAGTAACTGCGATGCACCTGAGGGTCCTGCCAAACTGCCAGGCACGCACCGCCAGGACGTTTGCCCGTGCCAAAGCCAGTGCGAATTGCCAACCAGCGCCCTTATACGACCGTCACTGGCACAGGCCAAGCCACCCAGTACCGCCACTGGTGAGTGCCAGCCCTCATGTGCGGTGCTGCGCTGGAACATGTTGCCTCTGTGATAAAACTTCCAAAAAATGCATGCAAACGAGCAAGGCATGTGTGGTCACGCATGTTCACACATGCCACTAGTGATGGGTCAGATCATATAATATTTGCATTATACGCCGTATAACGTGTGTAAATGCGCCGTATACGGTATAATGTATGCAGATAAACGTATTTTCACGGCAAATACGCCGCTTGTCGCACTTTTGGGCGTATAAATACGCCAGTTTTTGTATAACGTATAAAATACGTTATAAGCCGTGACCCATCACTACGTACCAGCATTACCGCCTCGCTGGAGCCGATGCAGCCGGTGCCGGTTGTGTCCTCGTCTGGCCCGAGCGGAGCATGGAACAGGCGTGCCAGCATGTTGACACTGCCAGTTTACACACAGGAGCAGCGGCATGTCACGCCAATGAGTGGCATGCCGGTGTAGCCATGTATCAGGCACTTCAACAACACGTGCCTGCACACAGGCAGGCTGAGCGCGCACTGCAGCAGCGCTGGTAGCAGGAAGCAGACTCCTCAGGTTTGTGTATTTCGACTCTGCCCACGGGAGTGCAGGCACGTGTCAAACCCGGTAAATGCGCATTGCCTCTAAGCTCAGTTGCAGACACACGTGGCGGCATGCCATGACACGCGACACGTTTGAGCTTGCCACGACATGCCCAGCTGCCAGTGCACGCATGCTGCAGCTGGGCCCGCCAACGACAGTGCAGTGCTTTGAAGCAGTGTGTGGTAGCTGACTGCCAGACCAGTGCACTGCTGGCAGCTCACACGCTACAAGCAGCTGTCAACGTTCAACTTGAAGTTTGCCTCGCGCAGGTGTGCGTGCACTCACCACCGCCGGTGTATCTCAGTTATCTGGGGGTACTCGTCCATGTCGATGGCATTCTTGGTGGAGGCCTCCTGGAAAACATGAGCACAAAAAGTTCCGCATTTGCAGCGTCTGGTCAGCGGCAACCTCAACTTCAAGTTGGAAAAAACCCCTGTTGAAAGCGGAGTGTGCCATCATGGCAAAAGGCACATTGGAAGCTGCAAGGAAATTGGAAGTGGCGAGCAAACTGCAGAGGCTGGGTGGGCCTTACAGCGCACTACTATGACACACAATGTTGCTGTGGTACATACCGCAGCAGCGACATACAGCAGGTCTCCGGTACTTGAACACCTCAACCTCGAGCCTCCATACCAGTTGTATGGCCGATATGCACATGCCCTCATGCCTTTCTGACTCGTACCGAAGGCGTTTAAGAATTCCACGGTAACACCAGCAGCTTTGCAAGTTCGTTTAGGTGTACCGCGCACCATGTCGGTGCTGGCGAGAGCCAGTCACACTGTGGAACGGTGCATGCAGTGCGCTCCCGGAGGAGGGCCGGCTGCCTCCAATCATGACGCCAAGCAACTTGGTGCAATTCGCGTGCGCCTCTGGTGACAGCCCACAGGCGACCGCTGCCGCGCAGGCGGTGGATGCCGTCAGGTGTGCGGCTTAAAAGTTATGCACTGCAGAAATATTACATCATGTACTACTATTGTAGCCAGCACGCACCTCTGGGATTCGCAGCCTTTTAGCTTTCCTTCACATGCCATCATACGGCGTGTCGGTTGCCTCACACTGTGGAAGCTTTCATGATTGACATCGCCAGCGCCCGACGACTGCCGGTCACCTACTACTAGTAATGTAGTCTGGTGTGTCCCGCACGCGCACGCACCCACCATCTGCACTTCTGGTGTCTCTGAAACTACCAAGTCGAACTTCAAATCTCACCATCATGAGTGCCTCCGCGTGCCTCTCCATCCTCGTGGTCACGAGCTCGCCAGGTTGAGGCGGGGCGGCCGTCCAAGTTCATCTCGTCTGCGGGCCGGCGGTGCCACGGCAGCCAGACACGGTCAGCAGCAACAGCAGCAGCAGGATGCATGAGCAGCAGCGGCGCCCGCAAACTCCGCCGCGGCGTCAAGTCTGACACCGTGGCTCACCGGAAATGATGTCGTGCGCGAGGTTTGCATCCAGGGGCTGCTCAGGCAGCTCCGTCTTCGGCACACCGTGAGCAAGATGAGACCAAGATGACCAAGTTGAGCAAGGTGGGCCAGGGAAGCAACATGAGGGGGGGGGGGGCAGGTGGTGAAGGTGAGCAAGACGAGCAGGACGAGCAAGATGAGCGAGGTGAGGTGAGCCAGGGAGCCCGGAGGGGGGCGAGGGAGCGCAGTTCAGTTTTTTTTAGAACTTAAACAACACCTTCAAGATCCTGAAAAAAACTGTCGACTTCCGCCCCCCCCCTTGGCGCTGGCTCGCGCACCAGGGCACCACCTGCTGTACTGTACCTTACTGTCCCGAGCATCCGTCTAGCAGCTGTAGGCATGACCGCGAGATTCTCAAGGTTTCGAGGCCCTCCACAATTGCAATTAGGGGGGGGCTTTCACTACAGCGCATGCCTACTGTTGCCAGATCTCTAGAGAGCGGCACGGCGAGTGGCGGGGTCAAGCACACCGGGCAATAGCAGCTCTGCCAACAGCTTAGTGTCTGGCATCGCGGGGTCGCGGCATGCCAGCGTGCCGGGGTGGCGAACCCCCATAACCCCCCCATAAACGCGCCCCCTTTTCTTTTTGTTGCGGGCCGTGCAGAACTTTCTCGGGTGGGAGGGGTGTTCCGGGTCCCCCAGCCCCGCGCCAAGCACACCCTCCATAATATGGAGTCCAATATTGCACGACACACGCCCTGTTCTGTCGTGCCGGCACCGTGTGTGCCCCGCAGCGCGCAGTAGCGGCAGCAGCGTACCTGCAGGCGGCACCAAGCACCTGCGGTTGCTCGAGGATAAGCACCGCGAGGAAAGCGCACCGCACGTGCGCGTGCATCTCACCAACCGATGGCGCCAGAAGCTCAGCAACTGTTGGTGGGCGCAGCAGAGCAAGGCTATGCTGCCGTCGTCGGCATCAACGGCAACGGCATGGTGGCGGCCACCGTAGCCGCTGCAACCCCGTCGTCAGCGCGAGCCCCGTTCCATGGGCTTGGTGAGAGGGAGGAGGGCATCGATGACCGGACACTCAAGCGACGCCTTGGAATGGCCTACATGTTGGCGATGGGCATGTGTGGGGTGCTGCTGGTGGCGCTGGGCTCCACGCTGCAGCAGCTGTCGAAGCAGTGCGGGCGAGATTCCACGGATGTGGGCACGGTGTTCATTGCACGGGGCGTGGGAGCGGTGCTCGGCGCCTTGTGCAGTGCAGGTTTGTTTAAACAGTTCCCAGGCGACACCATCATTTGCACGGTGAGTTTCATTCTGATGCTGATGAGAATGCGCGCGCGCTTTAGCAGCGGCGCCAGCAGCATGCCCGCTCGCCCTTGCTGATCCTTCTGGTGAAGCCTCCATTGGTGTGTACGATAGGAGGGGATGGTGCGCCGACGGCATTCATGCCGTATTCCTCTTTTTGCGCAGCCGCAGTTGACACCCACGTCATCTCCACACCGGTGTTTCACCCAAGCGCCAGTCATTCTCGCGGAAAACGACGGACCCAAGCAGCTGCACTCACAGTACAGCTGTCTCGCGCACACAAGCACACCGGTGTTCAGCCGTCAACCCATGGCGCGACTGAACTCGCCGTGTGCGCGCGGCAGTCATTGATGTGACTCATACAGTTGCGGTGCTCCTTTGGTGGGAAACTACTGTTGCACTGTACTGTACATCGATTTCGGCAGGTGCGCGAGACTTGCTGCCCGGGCCCCTGGGTCCTTGCTTTGTTCACCCCCTTGCACGGGTCACCCCAGGGTGACGGCCCCTACCGGCGGCAAGACCTACAGTTTATGGCTCCTAGATGAGTTTCCATGTATATGTATACCCACGGCAAGACCTACAGTTTATGGCTCCTAGATGAGTTTCCATGTATATGTATACACATGGAAACGCATCAGCAGCACCTGCAGCTGCCGAGCAAAATGCCTAACCAGCGCCACATCAACCCCCCCCCCCCCCCCCCCCCGCCACTGTCCCAAAAACCTGACACACACACACACACACACACACACACACCCCAAAACCCACCTCCTTTTTCCGCGTCCGCAGGTGCTCTTCGCGCTGTGCTGCCTTCTCCAGTACCTGCCCTGGATCACGAGCGTGGTCCTCCTCCACGTGTCCTTCCTCTTCCTGGGCCTGTGCACGTCCGTCATCGACACGGGCTGCCAGATCATGACGCGACGCGTGCACGGCAAGGACGCGGGCCCCTGGCTCAGCGGCAACACGGTTGCCTTCGGCATCAGCGGCGCCGTCGTTCCCCTAATTGGCTACTTCACGACCAGCATCGTCGTGGAGTTCATGGTCCTCACGGCGCTTGGTGCGGCCGCCATCGCCGTCTTTCTTCTCCTGCCGCGGCCCGAGACGTCTCCCGGCTTCATCGGCAAGGAAGTTGAGGAGGTGTCGGTGGGCGTGGCGGTGGCGGAGGCGGAGGCGGAGGCGGAAGGCGGCGGCGCGGCGCGCGGCTCTGGGAACTTTCTTGGCGCGTTCTTCAGAACGTTCCAGGCGGAGTGCTTCTTCAGCTTCATGGTGTTCTGGCTCATTGGCGGGAACGTGGGCGCGACGGCGTACCTCACGCAGTACGTGCTGGACACGGGTGAGAAAAAAAGATGGGGCGCGGCGGCTGCTGAGCACAAATTCACGTGAATTCACCGTGTGGGCTAGGGCCAGTGCGCGTGCGTAGTTGCTGCCCTGTTCCGTGGCAGTCGCCCGGGCGGAAAGTTTAAGGATGGAGCACATGAACTGGGGGGCGGCAGGTCACGGTGGAAGCCACTCAAACAACTCCACATGCTTCTTGAAGCATGTACTTTTGAAGTACATCTGTAGTAGTAAGTCTGTGATATGAAAAGAGTAACATGTTGTTTGTAAACCATTATAGACCGCAGTCATATGCCCAATCGTTGCTGATATTTATAAATTGTTGTTGATGATCTAGACCATGTTTTTATTGTTTTTTCTTTCTCACCCTTTCAACAAAACTTGAACATCAACTGCCGCTCACAACGCAAAAACAACTTGGCGGGTAAAGAAATAAACATCAAGTAGTTCTAGAAGTTTACGCGCCTTTGGAGGCACACAAGAATATACCTGAGCATGACGTGTCCGCAACAAGCGACCGCTTCGAAACAGGACTTGGTACTTTGAAGTGTATTGTTATGAAAGTATGTTGTTCGTGAAAAGTATGTTTGGTTATGAAAAGTATTTTGTTATGAAAGTGTATTGCTATCGAAGTACATTATTATGAAAGTTTATGTTATGGCATGTTTCGCCGCTCATGCAGTGGCAGGAATGCAGGGTTGCGCCTCGCGGCTGCGCGACAGCCACCTGGTTGGTGGCAGAGAAAGGGCTGCAGTGGTAGTCTTCACCAGGTGGGCCGTGCGCCCGTGCTGTTAGGACAAGCATCCACCTTTTGACAAGCATCCACAATTTTTGAGTTTCAGGAGCAGCATTGATTTCAGAAACCTTGGCCTTGGAAGGCTGCCACCTGGTGGTGTGTACTGGGCGCACTTGTCGCTCACGGCTGCGCTCCTTGTGTGCACATTATTCTGTCAGAATCACGGACAGAGCATGGCACACGCCGTAGAGCATGGCATGACGCCTTAGAAAGCCGAACACATGACACCACCGTAAATGAGGGAGTATAACAAGGGCGCCGTTTATAATGACATGGCATGACGCCGTAGGAAGCCGAACACACATGGCGCCACCGTAAATGAGGAGTATAACAAGTCGTCGTCTATAACAACGCGCGTAGTGTTTACTTTGTACATCAATGATAACGCCGCCTACTGGAGACTCCGCCGCTGACAACGGGGGTTGATCTTTGTAATCTGTGATTTACGTTACTGCTGCGGCCAGCTACCAGCAAGGAGCGGACACAAGAGCCAGGTCGCCTCGTGCACCAGCCTCCCTACTGCCACCACCACGGCCATCGCCACCAGCAGCAGCACTACCCGCAGTGTCACCTCTGCCGGGCAGCCAGTTGCCACGCGCCCATGTTATGAAACCGCTCACGTGCATATTGACTGCTGGCCTCTCCTGACCCCCACAGACGTCGTCGCGGACACGAACGCGGACCTCATAGTCATGGCGCTGTGGGTGGCGGTGGCCTTTGGACGCCTGGCAGGCATCCAGGCGCAGTGCAACATCACGCTCGAGGGCCTCTACCGCCAGAGCACGGTGCTGCTGCTCGGTGGCGCGGCGGCCGCCGCGCTTCCCCTCGTTTTCCCCGGCAGCGGCGCCGCGCTGTGGGCGAGCACCATCCTGTTTGGGCTCCTCAACGGGCCCGCGCTCGGCTACAGCTACGACATGTTGAATCGCGTCACGAAGACGAGCGAGGAGGGCATGTCCATCGTCATGTTCGGCCTCAACTGCGGCGCGTCGTTTGTCCCGTACGTGATCAGCGGGGTGTGGGAGGCGTCGCAGTGGCCGGGCGCGCTCTTTGCGGTGCTAATTGCGACGCACGTGCTGCCGTACCCCGCGCTGCTCGTCGTGCGCGCGCTGCACCGCGAGGGCTACGAGGGCATCACCACCAGCGACCAGTGACCAAAGCCGCCCGCCATGCCCCACGCGGCGGCCGCCGAAGTGCTGGCGCGCGCCCGCGTGTGTGACCGCCGGCAGCGCATTTTCCGCTTGCCACCGCCGCTGCCGCAGCCGCCGGCTACCATTTGGGGGGGGGGAGAGGGGGGGGGCAGGGCGGGGGCCCCCGCGACACGGCTGCAGTGCCACACCCACGGGGGTTGCAGCGCCGTGTCTCGGGCGGGCCGCCGCTGCTCAGCGCACGCAGCCGCGTGTTGCCGAGTGCCGCCGGGGAGAGAGGCGCGCGAGCATGCTTGCGCGGCGCCCTCTTGTCATATCTGCATTTGATCTCGTTATTTCAGACACCGGTCAGCCCTGGCGGCGGCTGCCGCCGCCGCCAGCGGCACGCCCCCGCGAAAATGCCTCGCGGATGCGCGTCCGTCGCTGCCTCGCGCACGCAGCGGCGGCTCGGCTCTGCCGGCGCCACCACCAGTGGCGCGGCATCAAAAAAACTGGGCGCGCGCGGAGTTGGACAGAGTGTTTTCCGAGCATGTGGCGCTGCACAGCAGCGGGCAGTGCCCTGAGGTGTGGCCGCTTTAGCCGCCGCGCGCGCCATTAACTTTGCCAATTTTTTTTTGTCTGGTGCAAGGGGTCTGTGGCTGCTGGTGGCCACAGAGTGTACACTGGTTTAGGCAGGGGCGCGTCACTGGTGACAGCGCGTATTTTAGCCGGTAGGCGGCGCCGGCCGTCGCAGCCACGCGAGGGGCGAAGGGGGGCGGGGGGGGCGGCGGGGACCCCCCCGCCCCCCTGAAAGCGCGGCCGCGCTGCTCCCCCCCCTGGCAGAGCACGATCCTGCTGCCGCAACTGCTTACACACTGGCAACTGCTGGTGCGTCCGTGCACGTTTGCAAGTGCGTATAAGGGACTGCTGCTGTACGTACCGGGGGCCTGTGCACCCGCGCCTGCAAGTGCCGACAGAAGTGACACTCTAATTCACTGTTTGAACCCTCGGAGCGGGGAGCCCAGTAGTCACGGTTCTCCGAGACGCCAAGCGTCACAGCCTGGGTAAATAGATCCACTGAGAGCTGCCACAGGCGCAAGTCGCAGTTGTGTGCCTTACGCCTGCTGCCACCCGTGATGCTGCTGCCACTTTGCCGCGCCGTGCCACTGCTGCAGCTGGCGTACACGCATGCCAACATGCTGCAGTGCATGATGCCAGTGCCGCGTCAAATGCATGGCGTCTTGGGTGTGTGCATGCGTATTCCATGCAGGCGGCAGGTCATGGCCAGCAAGTGCGAACGGTCTCTGAATGCCTGTCACAGTACCAAGTATGACACACCGGTGACAGTCGCTGAATGCCAGTGCGACATACCATGCCCAGCGCGCACGCAGCAGCAGCAGCAACACCCAGACGCGCACGACAGCGCACGCCATCGCGTAGCGGCATGACAATGCCCCGGTCCGGTGTTTACGAACGACCACTGCCGTTGAACATCGACGATTTCTTACATGGCTCACATAATCAGATGGTTCAGTATCTGCTGCACGTGCACACGAGCGGCGGCCCATAACGTGCCGGGTCCCCCCCCCCTCCTGTCTGTACAGACACCTCTCTTGCTCTTCCAAAAGTCGTGGGTGTCGTTGCCCCGAGTCCGCTACGCGCGGCGCGATGGGTGCGGCCCGCGTCAACTTCAACTTCATGTGCAACTTCAACTTCAATTACACGGCGCCGCACACGCACCCTCCACGCCGCCATGCGCACACCGGGGCTGCCCCTCCTAAAAGCAGCTGCAACTCTCCTGTGTCGTTCTGTCTTTTGCCGTTGCCGGCTGTGTTTCAGGGCGGCGCGCACTGCACCGCCGCCGCCGCCGCCGCCGCCGTCTGGGCGCCGCGGTGCCCACGTGTGCCGCCGCCGCTGCCGCTGCTGCTGCTGTGTTGTTGTTCTGCTCTGTAAATACCCGTGCCCGGTGACAGTCCGAACACCCACCCCCATCCGCTGTGATAGCAGCACATACACGCACACATGCAAAACATTGTCTCCCCCGCCCCCCCGTGTGTTGCTCCCTCCTCGCGTCCCCGTTGAAAGTCACGGTTGCTGCCGCTTGCCCCAGCTCAGTACCACACCCTCCCGCACGTGCCCCCAATGCCCACATCGCCCGTTCACACACACAGACGCCTCTGCCACCAGCACACGTCCGGGCAGCACACACGAGCACCGCTTGCCCAGCCTGTGCAGGCTGCGCAGCGTCACGCCCATGCCGCCCCCTTCCCATTCCCACCCCCGTCCCTGACTCGCCAGTCCCGTGCCCCGCTTTCGTGCAGCCGCCCGCCGCCGGACCCCTGCCGCCACGCGCCGTGCCGTCTTCTTGCGCGCGCGCCGCGCCGGACCGTTCCCCAGGACTG
>JAULBY010048029.1:0-12270 GCA_032358315.1 Ophiocytium majus
CCCCTCCCGGCTCGGCCTGCCGGCCTACCGGCCAGGCCGAGGCCGACCGGCTTAAGCGGCCTCGGCCCCGAACCCTAGTGTACAGGTACTGCAGCCTCTGCTTGTGCTGTAGCCAGGTGCACGGCGTGTCAAGTGTTGTTGCCACGGTCGCTGTCCAACACGCTGAAAGACAGGTGGCCGCACCACCATTGCGCCCGCCACTGCCGCCTCAGACAACCAACAGCCACACGCAAACTATGATGTAATAATGCTTCAGGTGCGCGCGGTACAGCGACTGTAAAGTAAATAATTTCCATATAACTCGGCTTTTGAGCATGCAGCGAAAAAATTTGGCCAACAGGCCTTCGTTTGGCATTTTCCAGCCACGGCAGTACGTGGGCTTGTGGAACAACCTGGAATTTTTTTACACGTGTCCTCAAGCCCCCCCCCCCCCCCCGGCCCATGGCACTGGTTTTGGCGGGCGACACCACCCATCTGCGAAGCCAGGGCGAAAATTGCAGCCAGGTCATCGATGTGCCCCGTACAGCAGCCAAGTGTACTCAGTGATTGATCAACGAAGTGCAATGTACTACAAATTATTTCATGGAAGTTACCGTGCCCATGCTGCACATGACAGCACGAAGAAGAAAAAGCATGGCATCGGTAATGCACGAAACCGGACACGAACTTACCACTATGACCAGATCTGCGTCATCCATGTGCTCCTGCAGCCACTGAGTAGTCACCACGCTGCTCAGCTCGTGGTCGCACCACCTGCTGCTGGTGCCTCGCGCGGAGGCGACAAACGTCATGCGAGCTGCGGCTTGGGGCATGCAGCGCGGAGCACTGGATGCAGGCAGCCAGCAGCTCGCCTGCTGCACCTGGCCATGCAGCGAGAGCAGCAGCAACAGCAGCAGAGGATGCTGCTGCCGTCGATGCCACCGCCGCAGCTGCATGCTGCTGCCACACCGCTGTGCCGCACCGTGCGACAGTCGACGCAGGTTCGTAAGAAACAGAAACATCTTCAACATCGAAGACATCGAGGACTGAACCGACATGTTGAAGTGTGACGTGTTCAGACTTGAGCAGGGCACACATCACACAAAAGCAGCAAGCCACGCAGCGTGTAACACAATGCGTGCCAAGCAGGGAATCACATGCATACAAAACAAACACTTCCCCAAACCACCAGTACCTCTTTTTTCTTCACTTCAAGCTGGCTGCCTGCGCCGGCACGGGCCGGCGCGCACGCGCACGTGACGTGCGCACTTTGGCTCTGTGGACGCGCGCACTGGCACAAGCTCACACCAGCTCATCACCCGCTGACTAGTAGTCAGTAGCATAAAGTACATGCCCACCGCACACACCCCTACGGAGCTACACAGGCATTGTCGCAGTCACTGCCAGTGGCAACGCCGGCCAATGCATGTCACTCGGCCATGCCACCAGGCAATTGGTAACTCATTAGTACCACTAGTAGGTGGGGCTTGCCACCCCGGCCTGGAAGCATGCGGGAAGGCGCCTACTCTCAAACCTGAGCCCAGCTGGGTCAAAGTGGCGCCCGGTCCGCAGCGTGCGAACGCTCGCGGGCACAGGGCAGCGCAGCTGCACGCCATCCAGCTCGAGCTCCGTACGCGCGGAGGCAGGGCGGTGAGCGCCCGCAGGCGCAGGGGCGCAGGCACGCGAGGGTCAGTGCCCGCAACTATCCAGCACGTCAGCAGCAAGAGGCTGGCGAGCAGCGCAGGCATGCGGAAGGCTGCCGCCGGCGCTCGCAGGTCCCCACGCTCCGCGGTCAGGTGCAGTACCTCCAGCGCGTCCGGCAGCGCTCCGTCCCTGTCGAAGCTCCATCTGACCAGCCAGTGGCGGCGCAGGGAGCGCGGCAGTGGCGGCAAGGGGTGCCGGAAATTTGCCACCAGCTGCAGTGACAGCAGGCCCTCGGGCAGGGGTGGCATGGGGGTGTCGCAGCGCGTGAGGCGGCAGGGGCGGCAGCCTAGGACATGCCCAAGGCCCTGAGGCCTCCACCCGCAGCTCCAGCAGCAGTGGTGGCAGCAGCTGCAGTGCTTGCTGAACGCAAGAGAGCTCAAGCTTCCGCAGGTTTGGTGGCAGCGGGCCGACCGCGCGCACCCGGCCCGTCAGTTTAAGCTCCTGCAGCGTGTCTGGCAGCAGCTCAAGGGGCGGAGTGCCCATGTGGCGGTTGAGGTGCAGCTTCAGCAGACCCGGCGGCAGTACGTCCACGGCGACCATGTTGCTGTCCTGCCAGAAGGCACTCTCCACCACAGCGAGCGCAGCCCTGGCGGCAGCTGAAGGCTGCTCCTTCCCGCTAGTGCGAAGCAGTCGATGACTCGCAGCTCCCGCAGAGTCTCCGGCAGCACCACCAGTGGCTCCAGGTGCACGGCATGCACTTTCAGCCTCTCCAGGCCAGGCGGTAGGGCGCATACTGCGCCCCGCTCTGTGTGACATGACCAAGCCCGGCGCCCGTGGCGAGTGCTTCCAGAGTAAGGCTGCGCAGCCGCGGTGGCAGGGTGAGCCCAGGCACCAGGTCCACAGGCAGGTCCGTGCTGAGCTCCCGCAGGGCTGCCGGCATGGCAGCGAGAAGTGCGCACGACGCCGTCTGACTCGCAGCCATGTCTGTAGCCCAGGGAGATAAGAGGCCCACGAGGCGGTTATCGCCAACCGACAGCTGCAACTCCTGCAAGGCTGCGGGCACCGCGCCAACCTGCCCCCGAAAGCAGGAGAGTGATAAGCACCGCAGCCCGGCAGGCAGCTGCAAAGGGCTGGCCGATTCGAAATCGCCGACCAGCCGCAGATCGACGACGGTGGGGAGTGCAAGGACGCTGGATATCTCGTGCGGGGATAGTTTGTCGGCCTGCAGCCGCACCTGGAGAGCGGGCCGGACAGACCGCATCTCCCTGTTCAGGCCACCCCTATTGGGGAACAGGCGCTGGTCGCTGCGATGGTGAACACCTCCAGCAGCGGCGTCGAGGTGCCAGACTGCGCAGGCTGGCTTGCGGCCCTCATGCTCTTGGCTCTTGCTGGTGCCGCCAACATGCTGCCTCTCCGCTTTCTGCTGCCGCTGCCGCCCCTCCCCCCGAGTGCAGCCTCTTTTTCCAGGCGATCGATCGCTGGCTTGTCAGAAGCCCTGCGAAGAGTTGAAGTTGCACTTGAAGTTGCGATCTGACGATCGCTGATATCAGGCACCCCCACCACAGCCTGACAGCACACTTGACACCATTCACCGCAGCCCCGTACGGGCTGGGCGACCATGAGGCTGCTCAGCTGCCGCGCCCTGCTGGCCCTGGCGCTCACCAGCGCCACCGCATCAGCCCTGCGCTTGTCGATGCAGCAGAAAGTTTTTGTCGCCGGTGCGACTGGGCGCCTGGGCCAGCGCTGCGTCAGGGAGCTGCTAAAAACGGGTAGCGGCGTGGTGGCGGGCGTCCGTGCCCAGAGCGCGAGCAAAACGAAGGAGGTGCTGCCCGCTGACACCACAATAGCGGAGGTGGACCTCAGCAGCGAAGCTTCCATTGGGAAGGCTTTGGAGGGATGCGACACCGTGGTGTGCGCGCTGGGGGCGGTTGAGACGGAGGTGACCAACTTCCGCGCGCCGTACACGGTGGACGGGGTGTACACACAGAACCTCATCAGGGCGGCCAAGGTGAGCGTGCCGCTGCAAGGGCGTGCAGCTGCTGCCAGCACCACCTGCGATGCGGCAGCAGCGGAAGCTCGGCACCCCTCCCGTGCTGGAAAGTCACTTGGCACCCCCCAGGTGCCTCAGATGGTACAGTTTAAAAAATTTGCACACCACTGCGTGCACAAACTGACAGGTTCCACACACCCCACTCTGCTGCTGCTGGCCCCATGACTCGCCCGAGGCGGTCCCCTGGTCAGGGCGCCCCTTCCGCACTGCTGCGCGTGCTCAGCGCACCACATGATTGTTTTCCGCCTGTAAACTCAGCAGCTGCGTTCGCTCACATGAGCGCCGCACCTCCCCAGCTCAGCCACCTCCCACCAGCGCTGCCACCACCACCCTGCTGCTGCGGCGGCCGCTGCCTCCCCCCCCGCCCCCCCCCGCCACCCCCTCACACCCAGGCCACCCCCTCTGTGAAGCACATGATACTGGTGACCTCGCTCGGTACGGCCAAGTTTGGCCTGCCGGCCGGCGTTCTGAACCTGTTCTGGGGCGTGCTCAAGTGGAAGCACGAGAGCGAGCTGCTGCTGCAGAGGGTGGGGCTGCCGTACACGATTGTGAGGCCGGGGGGGATGGAGCGGCCGACGGATGACTATGAGAAGACGCACAACGTGCGCCTGGCGCGGCAGGATACGCTATTTGGCGGCCAGGTGTGTGGCAGTGGCACTCGTCTAAAAAAAATACTTGCCGTGTACTTCGAAATGTTGTGTAATGTCCCTGTGACAATGTGTTCGATAAATAGATAATGAAGTACCTTTCATGTACGGAGCGGCCGACGGATGGCTATGAAAAGACGCACAATAATGTCCACCTGGCGCGGCAGGACACGCTATTTGCGGCCAGGTGTGCGGCAGTGGCACTGGCTTTATGAAAAAATACTGTGCATGTGTTGTGGAATTATATTCGTGTGGCAGTATTTTTCGTCTACGTAGCCTATGAAATACCTTTCATGTATGGAGCCGCGGACGGATGACTAAGAGAATATGCACGACTTGCGCCTGGGGCGCCAGCACACGCTTTTTGGCGGCCAGGTGTGCGGCTGTGGCACTCGCCTAAAACAATTTACTTGCCATGTACTTCGAAATATTGTTCAATATTCCTGTGACAATGTGTGTTAAAAATCAATTAATTATTAGTTTTTGTGAAGGACCTTTCATGTATGGAGCGGCCGACGGACGATTATGCGAACACGCGCAATGTGCGCCTGGCGCGGCACGACACGCTGTTTGGCGGCCAGGTGTGTGGCAGTGGCACCCGCCTCAAAAAAATTACTTGCTATGTACTTCGAAATATTGTGCAATATTCCTGTGACAATGTGTTTTGAAAATTAATTAAAAATTATGATTAGATTTTTAAGTACCTTTCAACTATGGAGTGGCGACGGACGACTATGAGAAGACGCATAATGTGCGCCTGGCACGGCAATACACGCTTTTTGGCGGCCAGGCGCGTCTCAATGGCACCCACATAAAAAAATCCGTGCCATGAACTTGGGAAGTCAGGCAAATATTCCTGTGACAATGTGTTTGATAAATGAATTATTAAGTACCTTTCATGTATGGAGTGGCCGATGGACGAGAAGACGTGCAATGTGCACCTGATGGCGCAGGACACGCTCTTTGGCGGTCAGGTGTGTGGCGGGCGGCACCTACCTGGCAAAATACTTTGCATGTTCTGTGGAAATATTCCTGTGACAATGTGTTTGTCTGTACTATACAGCTTATGAACTATCTTTCATGTATGGAGCGGCCGGCGAACGACTACTAGAAGATGGACAATGTGCGCCTGGCAATGCAGGAGACGCTCTTTGGCGGCCAAGTCTGTGGCATTGGCACTTTTGTCACAAAGTACTTTTCATGTACTATAACAATATTCCTGTCACAATGTGTTGATCTGGAGTATATAGCTAAGAGGTCTTATCATGTGTGGAGCGGCCAACAACTGACTGTGACAAGACGCGCCATTGTGCACCTGAGGAGGCGGGACATGCTGTTTGGCAGCCAATTGTGTGGCACTGGCGCTGGCCTCACAAGTACTCGTCATGTAACGGCACCACAAAAATATTCCTGTAAGAATGTGTCAATCTACAGTACTTCAAGGAAAGTATTTACGTAGGAGGTAATTTTTTTTCCACATTTGGAGTGGCCGACGGATGACTGTGAGGAGACGTACAGTGTGGCATTGACACTGGCCTCACAATGTACTCCTCGAGTACCGTTACCATGAAAATATTCCACTTCCGAAGTAAAATTCCTGTGACAATGTGTCAATCGCTAGAGCATGTAGGTGATATATTTTACATGTATGGAGGTGGCTGACGGACGACTGCGGGGAGACATACAGTGTGTCCCTGTAAAAGAAAAGGCGGGACATGCTACTTGGTGGCCAGGTGCGGCTCAGCGGCCACACACTTGTGAAACACTTCTGTGATAATATTTTCTTGGGAATATATGGCTCGCAAGGTACTTTGCATCTATGATAAAAAACTTGCTGCGCCAAGGTGTGTCTGTAAAGTATGTGCAGCCCGGTACTTTTTCATGTCATTGCCGGCAGCGCTCGCTGACAATCTTGTTGCACTGCAATTACACCGTGCTACCAAAAGATTGATATAGACATCTACACACATTCGACGTATGTACCAGTATTAATTCGAGGCCCCACAGTATGTATAATAAACATTCATGTACGATAACGGTATGTTTAATACCACATACTAGAAATGTACCTCAATACATTATTCTGAAGTACCTCTTGAAGTATGTACACATATGTTTATAAATATTTTCAGATGGCCAAGCTCGTGGCGGCGGCCGCCGCCGCCCCCAACGATGTCACTCACCGACACCACACACCCCGCATCCAGCTGAACACTCACACACAGCAAATGCCAACCCTGCATCCCGCTCCACCCACCCACTCAGGTCAGCTGTCTGCAGGTGGCCAAGCTCCTGGCGGCTGCCACCATGCCCGACAATGTCACGCACTGAAAACACACACTTCGGAAGTACTTAGGAAGTAAATCGCAATCAGCTGAGTTCTTAAGCAGCAAAACACCCCGCCCCCCCGCCCCGCCCACCATTCAGGTCAGCCATCTTCAGGTGGCCAAGCTTGTGTCGGCCGCCGCCGCCGCCCCCGACGACGTCACTCACTGAAAACACATACCTTCATAAGTAAGTCTCATTTAACTGAGTTCTTAAGCAGCAAAGCAACCCTGCACCCTGCCCCGCCCACCATTCACCAGGTCAGCCGTCTGCAGGTGGCCAAGCTTGTGGCGGCGGCCGCCGCCGCCCCGGATGCCTCCGTGGGCAAGGTGTTGGAGGTGGTGGCGGAGACGGATGCGCCGCTGCGCGACTACACGGCACTTCTGAGGGACTTTGCCCCGTCAAAGAGTGACGCCGAGTGGCGCGAGCTGCTGGACCCTCTGGCGTACCACGTGCTGCGGGAGGAGGGGACGGAGCGGCCGTGGTCTTCGCCGCTTAACGAGGAGAAGCGGAGCGGCGTGTTCAGGTGCGGGCGCGGCGGCTGTGTGTACTAGATTCTATATTGCTACTATATTACTTCATAACTTAAATTCGTGTGCACACACATATATATATTTCAGCATAGGTACATATGCACTGTCTAGTGAGGTATCATGTGCTGCGGAAGGAGGGGACGGAGCGGCCGTCTTCGCCTCTCAACGAGGAGAAGCGGAGCAGCGTGTTCAGGTGCTGGCGCGGTGGCTGTGCGTGGTAGTATACGTCAGTATTATAACACTTCATGTACTTCTGAAGTATGTGTGGTACATACAAATATCTGAAGTACTTCGAAGTGCATGTACATGTTCTATAGCGTGTTTTTACCCCAAACCGGTATTTATGCACTCCTGAAGTACACTTCAAATAATTTTTTTATGCATTTATAAATTTATTCACATACATTTTGTGCATACCTCGAAGTATATATATATACGGTATATACTCCACATGGTAGCACTGCGCCACCAGGCAAAAAAGCCAGCTGGCGACCGGAGGGCAGCAAGCCTGGTCGTTCCGTGGTGATGGGTCATGTGGTAAAAAAAGTCGTCGTCAAGTCTTGCTTATGCAGCAGAGTTCCTAAATGTAATTCAACACCACACACGCCGTAAACCACGTTTTTGGGCGTGGACACACGCTGCTATGTTGAGGTAATGTCTAAAGCAGCAGCATGCCCTGTTGTCGAAACTGTGGATCATATTTTTGTACTGTAGGGCCTAGATACCAGTGGGATGCCTGTTGTACCTCCTGTTCATACCTCCTGTACATCTATACATCTAACAAAAACACTGCGCATGGACTTATTTGGTAGGCAAGACGGCACATATCATTATTTCAGAATTAACACACTTGCGAACTGCTCGCGTTGCACTGCGGCCAGGTGTGCGGGGTGCGGCGCGCCGCTGTTTTCCAGCGACGCCAAGTACAACAGCGGCACGGGCTGGCCGTCCTTCTGGGGGCCCATCACCTCAGGAGCAGTTTCCAAGCAGGTGAGGGTGTGCACAGCATTGGTCAAACTTCAACATCAAACATTCAACTTGAAGTATAACTTCAATGATTATTTTTGTCATCACTTCGGGGGGAGGTCTCCGAAGCAGGCGGGTGGTGTAGCGCTGTGCGTCTACGGACTGCAACTGCTGCCAGCAGCACCGAAAATGTACTGCAGCTGCAGTGCGGCATGGCAAACTTCAATATTGAACATGCAACTTCAACAATGCCACCTCACGGGGGGCTGTCTCCAAGGTTCGTGGGCGGTGCAGCATTGCTCTGCTGAGGACCTCCCTACTTTTCTTGAGGGCAAGAAAATGGCACTGGACAGTGGGCTACAATGTACATGGCGCGCATGACATTATCATATGTACTCTGAAGTACTACTTGAGGAGCATGCGCATGCTCATTTACACCATATGCGCTGTGTACCGCGTTTCGGGGCGTAGAAATGGTGCTGAATTTTTGTGTTGTATGACGCACCTTCGAAATATGGCCGTATTACACTTATAGTTTTTTATACCAGTACCTCAGAAGTATTCAGTGCACGTAGACATCGTTCGAAGATATGCTGATGTGTCGTATACCGCACCTTCGGAAGTATGACCGCACTAGTACTTCATACGGTACTTCAGAAGTTACTTCTTGAAGTATTTGGTGCATGTAAACACTGTTTGCCCTGACCGACTGCCGCACATATGTAGTGATGGGTCACGGCGTATAACGTATTTATACTTTTGCACAAAATACGGCGTATTTACACGCCCAACAACGCGATATACGGCGTTTTTGCCGTACAAATACGATCATCTGTATACGTTATACGGCGTATTTACATACGTTATATGGCGTATTATGCGAAAATTATTCGCTGTGACCCATCACTACACATATGACCTGACTCCGCCCGCCAACACGCCTCAGGTGGACGTGAAGATTGGCGTGCCGCGCGTGGAGGTGCGCTGCGGCGGCTGTGACGGCCACCTGGGACACGTCTTTGAGGACGGCCCGCGCCCCACGGGCCAGCGCTACTGCATGAACGGAGCCGCCCTGAGCTTCGAACCCGCGGCCGCGCCTGCAGAGGCAGAGCAGCAGCAGCCGCTGTGAGCTGCAGCGCCGCTGCCGGTGTGACTGTGCTGCTGAGCAGTCTCGGTGGCGCTGAGCCGCTCAGCACTGGAGCGCTGCTACTGTGCAGTCGCTGCTGCTGAGCACAGCGGCGGCGGCTGAGCGGCAGCTTTGAGCCCGCGGCCGTGCCCGCAGCTGCAGCAGCTGTTAGCTGCAGCGCCGCTGCCGGTGTGACGGTGCTGTTGAGCACTCACGGCGGCGCTGAGCACTGCCACGTCCGCTGAGCACTGGAGCGCTTCTGCTGCTGATCGCTGCGGCGGCGGCCAGCTGCTGAGCACTGTGGCGGGCGCCTATGATGGGGGCGAGGCGGCGCTGCGCGGCGGCTCCTCTCGGGCGCGCCGCCTGGCGGTGGCCTCTCACTGCAAAGAGGCAGCCGCGGTGGAGCGGCAGCAGTGGTGAGTACAGACGGTGTAAGCGGCAGCAGATCAGCAGAGCCGCAGCGGGCGTGTGGGTGTGGCGGGGGGGCGGTGGCTGCCGCTTTTGGCGGGTGATTTACCCCTAGGTGCTGCCGCACCGTGTACCATGTCATGGCGCCCGGGCAGAGTGGCAGGTGTGCAGGATCAGGGCGGGAGCGGCACAGCTGCCACTGCGAGTTCTGGCGCAGGTGCAGGGCCATGCAACGGTGGAAGCGCGCAACGGCCGTGACGCGTTGGACAGCAGCGCGCCCTGCATGTGTGACTCGGAGGTTACTGTGCTGGCGGCTCCAGGGCGTTAGTAGCATGCTGTCAACCATCTATTTTTAATGATTCACAGAATCGAGTTGGCTTGGTGGTTGCGGATGCCGTGCGCCGGCTTCTGCTGTGCTCGCCTTTGCCGCGATGCGCTGCCTGCTGACGCGCTTGGGGGCGTCACGGTGACTGGCTGCGGCGGCATCGTCTGGCGCACTCCTGACAGCTGACGGCGGCATAGTATTATTACACGCACGTAAACTTGTACTACTGTAGTACTACGTAGTAGGTACATAAAATCAACGCGAACTTTGCAGTTTCTTCTCGCCACTGGGCATAATGATCCTCCTACTGAACAGCTGGTGCGGGTGCTTTTGCTGTCACAAGCAGTCGGCAGCACCCCCAAACGGTTGCAGGCAAGAGGCGCGGCACGAGGGGCAAGTGTTGAACCGTGTTGTTATCATTACACCAGAGCCATTGCATGGCGCGCAATGTAGAGGGAGAAAAACATTATTTTTCGACTCGCTGCCCAGCGTCCATGCAACGCTGCAGACTACGAATAAAGTGATAAAATGATACTTGTAAAGCAAAATATACTTCTGCAGCACTTGCTGAAGTATCATCTACTCACAAAGTACTTCCAAGTACGCACAGAGAGTTTACCCGCTACTCCTCATGCCACCGTCACCACAACGCGTGCCGCCTCTGTGTGGAGGTGAGCGCAAGCGCTGCCATCGTGTGCTAAAGCAGTCGTCCGGGGCTGAAACTTCGATGATTTATTCCTTGCCTCCCAAAGTAGCCCCCCCCTTCCCCCATGACTTTGCGTTGTCGGGTAAAAATAAATGCTGGGCACATTACTTAAATTTTGAGGTATAGAAGTAGTTGTCGAAAGTATTGTAATTACATGCCCCCGCCCCCCGATTTTTTTTGGCCTTAAGGTTTCAGCCCGGGATGACTACTTTGGAACAAGGCGCTAGAATGGAACGGCGACAGTAACCTTACTTTTTCTGAACTTGCTGACACGGTGTTCAGTGCTGCCTTCTCCCCTATTGACGTTCTCAACGACTGTATGCCTACTCTATCAATCACATGTACCATCGACTTGTCCACATTTTAGAGTCCAAGGTTCGATTCGCGTCCGACTTGCCTATGCCTACATATTATTTTGACCATTGGTGCACCTGGATATTGAAGGTCTTTGATACAGTATACTTCGTGGTACTGTAGGTTGGTCAATGTTCAATCTCAGATGGAGGCAGCGAAGAACAAAAAAGGTTGGGGGCCTCAGGGTCTCTGGCTGCTGGCTGACTGCCTGTCCCACTGCGGGCCAACATGTGTGGCCACTGTGCCACATGACCATCCTAAACAAAGTGACAGAGGGTTTTGCCGGGATATCTGCTTCAAGCTTATGAGGGGGAGTTTTATTTACATGGTTATCCGCAGACGTGCAGGTCAGGCGTTCAGTTTACTTTGTACTGGTAACAGCCGAAGGCAGCAAAGCATTGTTAACGGTAACAGTTACCATGCAATGCCCGGTAAAGGTGAGCATGAAGAGTATTTACATAAACATACTACGTACTACGTAGTAGTACAGTACTTCTGAAGTACGCATCACTTTTTGAATGTATTCGATGGTCGTATGGCATAAAAGCTCTTGCTCCAAGTAGGTACTTCTGTACTTGCTGTCACTCGAATATTTAGTGGAGGGAAGTCTGGCAAATACTTTTAGTATGTACAAGTACCACTCAGGGGCTGCCGCCCCTTCGCGGTCTTGAGAGAGAATTGGGGACTGAGATGTGGCCATCGAAAAGGAATACGGAAGGGAACAACCATCTCAACCGTTTCCCTTCCGTATTCAAGAAGCATACAGCACACGGTTTCAGAGGTGTTGTGCCCATCATAATGGAGTAGGGCATGACTGTGTTGATGTTGCTACTAGTCCTGTGCCACAGTGTCACGGTGACATACACATATATTTATGTGAGCACTTATAGGTGATGGTGCCACCGGGTGGCAATAGTCAATGAACTCTGCCTTTGGCTTTGAACTCCGCTTAGTGCAGTGAAAGCGCTGTGCACGTGGTGTGTGTACTGCATGCTTCGTAGTACACGAAATATCATACATATTACGTGGTAGCGTGATACATGTAGTCTACTACTGTAATGAACGTTTTAAACTGTGTGCGTAGTAGCTACTGTAATGAACGTTTTGAACTGTGTGCGTAGTACTACATGGTATGTGTGCATGCATACATGCTGCATTGCAAGGAGTACTGCGGCGGGCGACGTGCTACCACTGCAGGCATGCCATA
>JAULBY010048040.1:0-12267 GCA_032358315.1 Ophiocytium majus
TTGCCGCCCTGGTAGCTCGTCATTGTTCACCCGACGGGAAATATTTAAACGGCAGAATCCGGCTCCCCGTACTTCAACGTGTTCTCTCTAGAATTCTAGGAGAGTGTGTTCAGCGTCGCAGCCCGGCGCCACAGTCACAATCACAACCACAACAAAATGCAGCGCGCCAAGGTCGTCGTCACCACCCTAGCCTACATTCGTGAGAACCATGGTGTCGGTGTCGCGGTCAAGAGGGTCGATATCAGGGACCACATCATGACCAACTGGAAGAAGGTGTGGACGGCGGTCGGCGATGAGGCACCATACAATAGGAAAGTGGAGGCTGCGCTGCAGGACGTCGAGGACTACATCGACAAGAAGAAAATCACATCACTCGCGTATGAAAAGCGTGGCGGGCTACTCTACTACTGGATCCCCCCTGATGATGGTACCAGCAGCGATAGTGATGGCGAGACCGAACGCCTTGCCAAACGACCATGTACAACACCAGTGACGAGGGCCAAGGACGACAATGGTGGTCCAGCTGCGCCCACTGTTAAGGTCGAGGCCAAGGCCGAAGCTCCTGCGGTCGAAGACCTGACCGGCGACGAGTCACTTGAGCAACTCGAGGGGATACACAAGAGTATCAAAAAGGAGTTGGAGGTGGTGGACCATGACATTGCCGTCGCCAAGGCGCGCATGGAGACCGCCAAGGCGCGCCTGGACACGCTGAATCGCATGCGCGACGCGCTGTCTGCGCTGGGAGAGTCTTAAATACATTTTCATGCATTTGCCCAACACACTTGCCCTGCAAGAGTCTGTCGCAGCGCCGCGTCTCTCTCGCCCCCTCGCTCTCGCATCCCAACCATCGCAAACACTGCATGCACCGTTTTCAGTGGTCAGAAGCAGCGGACGGGGCGGGCGAGTGAACCATTCTGAGTGTTTTAACAATCCCGCTTTTCTGGGTTAGCTACTCTAATATGGTCTGTTTGTGAACCCGGAAAACCGGGATTTTGCTAAGTGCCCCTGCAGAGCACACTGGGCCCCGTGAGCTGCTCACCCTTGCACTGAAATATTTCACATGTACCATTTCCATTTCATGGAGCTATGGTAAAGTATTAATGGTGACTTGGGTGTTGGAAAATCACAAACGAATGACACGCTCAACCACGAACATATACCATGTTAAGACACAAGGGGCTCCAGGAGCAAGGTTGAAGTGGCTCCTTGCTGAAATTAATTTCTTTAATCTTGCTGTGCTGGGGTACTTTACCAGAGCACAGTTGAAGTTGTAATACCCATGAAGCAGCGAACTTTACCAAGCTTGGTAAAGTTCGCTGCTTCACACCAGTGCATTGCTGATAGTAGTGTTGTGTGTGTGGGCCTCAGCAGTGCCCTGCTGTCTACTAATATGATGGTGTGGTGCGGCCCCCAGCAGGGCCCAACTGCCGCAGTGTGTGCTCAGCAGCAGCAGGCGCTGGCCCACCAGTCTACTGGTATGAGAGAACCACGGCACAGCGGACTGAAGAAGTGGCTGCGGTCTGCATACCATCTGCCAGCTGTCTAGAATGCCAGCCTGCAGAATGTTGTCTTTAACGAGACAAACGCACTCGGTAGTGTGCACACATGTGCACTGCACCATGACATTGTGGTACCCTGAGCGGAGGCGGCAGTACACTGGTGTACTACTACTAGATGCTAGTCCCAATGTTTGCAAAGTGGGACACACGTCACCCAGAGGTGCACAGCTACTTACAGCAGCTCTGCCACTGGTGAGGGTGGCTTCACAGCGTTGGGAAGGCACAGGCCAGGGGCAGAGTTCACGGGAGCACACACAGAGGTACCATAACAAGTCAGGTACTTCCAGAAGTATATGTTGAGGCAACGTAGTACACCATGTCTGCATGTGTGCGCGCCGCGTAAAACAACTGCTGTACACGTGGCAAAACAGCAGCAGCCAAAATGCAGCAGCAGATGGGAGAGCAGTACAGCACCACAACGCAGCGCGCTTGAGCGCACGGTACACACACACATGTATCAATTCATCAGGTGTGTGCACTTCCATTCTTCATGTGGACAGGTATGTGCTCATGGGCAACTTGAAGTCGCGCCCGCACACATTGAGTATCACCCCAGAACTGTACTATGCACAAGTAGTGGCGTAAGAACTCTATGCCCTAAGACGCTCGTGCACATGCTCTACAGGCCCTAAGCAGGAGCTGGCAATGCGCATATGTGGTAGGCTGCTGCTGCAGCAAGCTGCCAGTGAACCATTGAAAATGGTACAACCTACCCCACCAGCTGCACCCTGTCATCCGCCTTGAAAAAAAGCACTGCCAGCCTGAAGGGCCCGCGGCCCTCTGGCAGGGTGAAGGCAGTGCCCTTGTTGGCGCCATCAACGGAGAACGACAGCTCTCTGTTTTGGCTGAGGTGCACGCCAACAACAGCACCCGCTGGCACCTTGCTGCTGAGTGTGCCGTACGCCTTGCCGTTGATGCCACCCTCCGCATACAGTTTGCTGCTGTACCCTTTGAGATACCAGCCGCTCTTTGAGAAGTTGTCTGGCGCTGACTGGTCAATGTCTGCGGGGGCTATGCCAATGCAGAGGTCGCAGTGGAGGGTATTGACAATGCGCACACTGTGGCTGCCCCCCGGCACCAGCTGCGGCCCTAGCACGGTGGCATTCCAACCAACGCCAGCTTTAACCTTGGTGGCAGTTGCCTGTGACGCATCCAGTGTGTAGTTTGGCCCAGGAGAGAACACGAGAGGCGGGCTTGGCGGCGCTGGCACGACCGCTGCCACGGAGGCAGCCTCGCCGATGGCAGTCACCAGTCCGCCAAGTTTGTAGAAGGCGGCCTCTTTCTTCAGCATCGCAACATCGCCAGGGCTCATGTGCTCCAGGTCGGGTTGCTCACCGCGCATGTAGTCAAGCACGTGCTCAAACACTCGCGGGTTCCTGCCGGTTGTGTACGTACGGCGGCACATTCAGCACATCCAGCATTGCCACGCGTTCAGTCTGCAGAATATGCGTGTCATGCAAAGCCGTCTCAGGCGGCCAAGCAATGTGAAAGGTGGACGTGCGCACCGATGGCTGCTGGTGCCGCAAGCCATGGAGGCTTCCTCCCGCTGGAATGTTTGGATACTTCTGCAGGAATTACCTGCATGAATGCACATGTCACATGTGTACAAGCACATTTACAAAACCGTGCTGAAAACCAAGGAAGCTCAATTTTACCAGCATGGTCGTATTACACAGTGAACGAAACCTAGAAGGTTGCTAAGCACAGACACTGCCATGGCTGGGCCAAAATGCCAGGCTGAAGCCTAGGTTTCAGCCTCCGAGGCACTTTATTCATCTGGTCAACACCAAGTACGCCATATGCAGGCTTTCATACCCAAAGAGAGGAGTTTAAAGTCCCCGTGATGCCACAGTCTGTTCCAAAGTCCATGGTACATGAATGTACTTGTTGATGTGCCCGCCAGCACACACACAGTGTCAACGTGATAAACAAGGCACTATCAGTAAAAGTACAGTACACGTGCAAAGCATTATACAAAGACGAACGAAGGCTCAGCCAAACCATAACAGCACCGTGACAGAAAGGTGCCTCAACAATGGCTCATGCGCAGCGCAGCTGCTGCTGCTGCTGCCACTGCTCCTGCTGCCTACACTGCTGGCGAACGCGATTACAACGCATTCAGCTCTCGGCAGTGACCGGCAAGCTGACCTGTCGATGAAGAAGCTGCCGTCCTCGCAGGGCAAGATGCCCCCTTGCCCAGACACCAGCCCGTTGAAAAACGAGCCGGGCACGGCTTCCAGCGTTGCGGTGCTGGTCATGACGCGCGTGCCCCCAACGTTCAGCGTCACCGGCGAGCTCACCACGGTGCGGCGAAGCGTATCCTCCATCGCCTCAAATTCAGCTCTCTTGGTGTCCATGGCGGCTTGCTCTGCTGCCCTCGTTGCCTCCCACTCGGCTTTTTTGGTGTCGAGAGCGGCTTCCTCTGCTGCGACCTGCTGCTGGTGTTGCTGCAGCACTGCCATGAGACCATCGATGTGGGGCTGCATGTCATGGCGAGCCTTGGTTGCCTGCCCCTTGCCCACCACCTTGGGCGCCATCGCTGCGCGCGCGCACTGCAGAGGTGACGGCAGGTTGTGTCGGCTGCCCAAGAGAGAGCTTTTAGCCTTGATGGTGGCGAATTCGCCGAGAAGGAGACGTTCGCAGGTGCGAACGCAAGGTGCTCAGCAACAGCAGCTCAGCAGCAGCAGCACACACCCTGTCTGGCAGCAAGAGTGCAATACAGTGAAGTCAGCCCCACTGCAGCAGTTCTTCGATGTTCAAGTACTCCTCAGCAGTGTCCAGCTGTCTACTTATGATAGCGTGGTGTGTGTGGTCCTCAGCAGAGTCCAACTGCCGCAGTGTGTGCTCAGCAGCAGCAGGCGCCACCAGTCTACTTGTGTGAGAGAAACACTGCACAGCGGACTGAAGAAGTGGCTGCGGTTTGCAGGTCATGTGGGGTGCACGCTGCCAGCCTGGGATGTTGTCTTTCGCGAGACAAATGCACTAGGTAGTGTGTGCACTGCACCATGACATTGTGGTACCCTAAGCGGAGGCGGCAGTACAGTGGTGTACTAGATGCTAGTCCCGATGTTTGCAAAGTGGGACACACGTCACCCAGAGGTGCACAGCTACTTGCAGCAGCTCTGCCACTGGCGGGGGTGGCTTCACAGCGTTTGCAAAAATACAGGCCAGTGGGGGAGCTCACAGAAGCACAGAGGTACATATCAAGCAAAGCAACGGTGAATCCTGTTGCAAAAAAAGGTTGTTGCGGTTCATGTTGATCCAGCATATCGATCGCGTGTGTGTATTTTTTGTTGGCTGGCTGGACACAGACACACGCAGCTACTGCATTTTGCAGCCCGTGTGCCTCGCATGCAGCACAGCTGCACTGTATTGAGCAAGACAAATGCGACAGTAGGCGAGTGCCCCAGCTTTCAGCAGGCAGGCCGTTTCATGCACTGCTCAGTGCATGCTCTCACTGCTGTGTGCACACCAGCTTACCGAGCTACTACTAGCCGTTCAGCAGTACTGCTGCAGCGCATCAAGGTGCTGTGCCCACGCTGCCAGCAGGAGTGCCACAGCAGCGGTGCCTAGAGCGTGCGTCACGTGCTGCTGCTGAGCACTACTACTGCTGCTGCTGCTGCTGAGCACTGCGCTGGAGCCTCTGCTGAGCAAATGCAGCACACGCGCCTCAATACAGCGCTGACAAGCGGCTACTGCTGCTTGTTGCTCAGCACCGCTGCTGCTGCTGCTTCTGCATCTGCCCCCCTAGTACCCTCAGCGCTGCTGTTTCTGCTGCCAAGCACTCCCCCCTCCCCCCCGCGACAGCCTACTCCGCACCTCCCTCCAGCTTCGCCGCCTGCCGAGCCCTAAACACATCGTGCGCGGGCCTGTTGTGCGGCGCCACGGCCTTCGTGACCCCGACCCCCCCCTCCCCCTCATCCTCACTCCCCTGCTCCTGCTGAATATGGGTCTCCGCCACCGCCGCCGCCGCCACCGCCGCGGCCTCCCTGGCCTGCGTGTTGGGTTGCATGAAAACGTGTGTGAGCGTTTTTTCCTTGTCAAAACACTGCCCTGCCGCACCTGAATGGAACTGCGCTTTCTTGGACTGGATGTACTGGTTGCACCATAAAGCCATATACAGTGCACTCGCAATATAGTGCGCTTTGATATAGTGCGGTATGCGATCTAGTGCGGGGCCCAGCGGTCTGTCACAGCCCACATAGTACTACATGCATACAAAGCCATTTACAATGCTCTATTCGACATAGTTCGGGTCTCGTTAGAGTGCAGGGCCAGGGCTGTGACAGTACCCCGCACCATGTAGCGAGTGCACTGTATGGGCGTTTTTTTTTGTCAAAACATGTGCAATAACTTATCATGCTGGGCCAGCCACCATGCACGAGCACCAGACAGACATGCCCCACACACGCCCGCGCCAAGCTGTTCCTACCACTGTCCTTCTCAACGCATTTGCCATATATACGCTGTACAAATATGAAACTCACCCAGGAGCGATAAACTCTAGGTCTCCCCGCCGGTAGGGGGCGTCACCCTGGGGTGACCTGTGCCAGGGGGTGAACAAAGCAACGCTGTATATATGTTGTGTACAAGGCGTATACGGCTTGTATGCGGCTTGCTCATACATCGAAGCTCACGTTGTCGCGCAACCCCACCTGCGCCGCCGCCACCGCCCGGGCATCCGCCGCCGCCACCGCCGCTTTCTCCATGTCGTCTTTGGTCGGCACGACTGTGGCCTCCAGGGCCTCCAAGAGCTTCTCAGGATCAGCCGTGGGGCCGGGGTGGCGGGGGAGCGCTAGGTACAGCTTGTGCAGGAAAGGGGGGACAACGTCGGGGATGGTGGAATAGACCACGCCGCCCGCGGGTGCGCCCATGCGTCCGAGGATGAGGTTTGTCTGGGCGGCGATAGCGTCGACGGTGCCCTCCTGCTTGCTGATGCGGTCGGCGGCTTTGTCGGCCGACTCCCAGCGCTTGCGTTTCTGTGCTCAGCGGTGCAGGGGGGACACGCACAATGTGTGGTCGTAATTCAGGAACAAGTATGAGAACATGTGGTAATGGCATGTTCAACACTTGTGTACATGTGCATGTCCAGCGCTTGCGCTTCTGTGTGTTCAGCGGTGCAGGGGGCACAGGCACATGATGGGATGGTCATACTTTGGTTTGAGAATACTTCAAATACTACAGAAGCACCGTATTGATGAAGTACGTGGTACCTTCATGTCAAACGCACTGGCAGGTGCACATGCACGTACGTGTCCAGTGCTTGCGCTTCTGTGTGCTCAGCGGTGCGTGGGGGCACATGCATATGTACGGGAATGTTTTACTACTAGTAGTAGTTCGAGAATAAGGTATGTGGTACTTGCATGTTCAACAAAGGTGTACATGTACGTACATGTACACACATGTACATCGACTTCGAAGTATATGAAAGAAACCCAAAATGTTGCTATGTATGTATGCATATGCAACGTCTACACTTCAAAGTATACTTCGAAGTATACTTCAGAACTTTTTGTTGTTGTCCCGATATTTGAAGTGTACAAAGTGTGCCAGCACTTACTGCTTGTGTGCATGTACCTACCAACGCAAATAAATGGCATGCATCGGGTGTATTATTCCATACTACCATAGCAGGTGCAAAAACATACACCAAGTGGTATGGCGCATTGGCACGCTCGCTGACCTTCTTCAGTGCGGCGGCCGCTTCTTCGGCAGCTGCAGCGTCTGCCCCCGCTGCTGCCGATGCGGCCGCTCCTGCTTCGCCCTCCTTCTCCTCCGCAGCACTGACAACAGAAAACCAGCAAAACAACAAGCAAAAGAAAAGCAAAAAAAGCCAACAACAAGCAAAAACAAGACAAAAACATGCGAAAAACAAGACAAAAACAAACAAGCAGCAACAGTGTCAGAAGCGCACATGTCGCCATGCCAGCAGCAACAGAAACCAGAATGCCGTTGACTTAGGTAAATACGCTGGTCGCAAGAAATACATCACCAGACAAGACATAAGGCACCACACACAAGGCAAAACACAAGCAGCAACAGTGTCAGCAGCAGCACAGACATCACCATGCCAGCAGCAGCGGCGGCAGCGGCAGCATATGGTGGCTATATAACAGCGGCCTGGCAGTGTGTGCATGCAAGATAAATAGAATCAGAAGCAACAGTGTCAGCAGCAGCGCATATGCCAGCAGCAATAGCGGCTGCAGATAAACCAGAATGTCGTTGACTCTGGTAAATGAGTTGGGCGCAAGACATACAGCACCAGACAAGGCATGAAGCACCACACACCGGCAGCAACAGTGCAGACGTCACCATGCCAGCAGGAACGAGGCATCCCCATGCCAGCAGCGACAACGAAGATGTCAACCATGCCAGCAGCACTGTTGAAGTGGCAGCGCAAAAATGTCATCTTGCCAGCAGCACCAGTGGCAGGTGACATGCGGTGAGTGCGCCGGGTGCCATTTCTGCTTGTCCGGTGCATGGTGCAATGCACCTGCTGCTGCTTGCACCAGCGACAGCGGCACTGGCAGTGTGTGCATTGAGTGACCACCACAGGTGGCTCAGGTGCCAGGCAACAGGATAGCTGCATGGTCGCCCACCATGGCAACCACGGTAACCAAAGTTTGCGGCGCCCCCAAGTGGTGTACTTGCGCCTCCCAGCAAACACGGCACCATAAGTATGTCACAGTGTGGGCATTGAGGCCTGTGCAACTTGTACATAGGCATACCCTGTACCCCCCTTCCCCCATGGTTACACCTTCGTTCCTGTGACCAATAATTGAACGCTGGTAGCTAGCGCACCAGACATCAAAACTGCTGTGCAGTTCCCCAACACAATGCGTAACACAGCAATGCACCTTTGCTGTTCCATGAGTGCTCGCATCGGCAAACAACGGCGCGAGGTGCGTGCACGGCTACAAAAGCTGTTTACCAATACTGTGAAGGTGTACAGCGCTTGTGTGTCATGTAAACCTTGAAGTGCATTCACCCATATCATATATATATATATATATATATATATATATTGTATATATTATATTGTATACATATATACCATATATTTTATATGTCTTCAATATAAATCGTACTGGTAGATGTCGATCAGTTTGGAGAAAAAGTACTCGGTGGTGGTGTCATTGATTCATCGTGTATCTTACAGAGGTGGCTGTCACCAGCAGCGCCTGCACCGGTGCGTAGCTGCCAGCAGCCAGCCACTAATCCTCAAGTTGCGCAGAGTTTATGCGTCACGCAAACCACCCAACCACACATGAACTCACCCATCAGAAGAGGCGGCAGCGGCGGCGGCTGTGGGGCTGGGCGGCAGCGGCGGCGGCGGCGGCGGCTGCAGTGCCATCTGCATGGGCATGTGGCTTTGCAACAGGCCTGAGCGCTCCAGAAAGAGCGTGTCTTGGGTCGACAGCACCGCATGCGGCAGCCCAGAGAGGGAGCACCTGGAGGGAAGACGGCAAGGCAGCATGGGGTGAGGAAGAGGGCATGGGAGCAGTGGGTGTACTTTTGATGTGTTATAGTGCCTCTAGTGGTGCTTCTGGTACTCACGTACTTCTGAAGTACTTTGAAGTAGGGGTCTTGCATGGGAATGTATGATGTGTTTTTCTTTTCACTTGTTGTTTTGCTCCCAACAGAGTTGTAGAACGCACTTGTTGGTGCATGGAAGGCTTGTGCAAGTGGGCCAGAGCAAAATGGTTCGGCGTGCATGGTAGCGGTGCAGCTCTCGCTCTCAGGAGACAGTCGGGTTTCTTTAGCCGACCGTATCGTGGCACACTCTTGGTATGCCGGTAGGGGCCTAGTTAAGGGAGGCCGCATCATACCTATCTTGCGTGGCGGTCACAGGCAGCTCACCTGTAGCATCGCCCCAGACTTGCATCAAGTTTGTAGATTATACTTCAAGTGCTTCTTCAAGTACTTCAAGAAGTACTTGAAGTGCAAAAGTTCCCAGCCCAAATAAAGTTGGGGCTGGTGCCTTCTACATACAAGTAGCTCATCACCATTCTAGCTACAAGTGTTTCAATTCTAGCCCAAATAGTCGTGTTTCTTGTGAAGTGCAGCAGCACCTGTGCCAGGTTCTTCCCAGGCCAAATCTGTAAATCATACTTCAGCTGCTCCTTCGAGTACTTCAAGAAGTACTTCAAGTAGTGAAATGCAGCAGCTCACCTGTGCCACGTTCTTCCCAGCCCAAATGATGTAGGGTGGTGCGGGCAGGAGGCAGCGCGACGGTCCTCGATAGCCTTTGTCTTCACCAGGTCTCCCCCCCGCTGTGCACAACAGCGGTTCACAGCAGACAGAGGCGTCAGTGTGGCGGCAGCACAGTGCACAGTGCCATCAGCAGCAGCTGGGTAAGGGTGTTGCGCATTTGCGCAGCAGTTTTTGTCAGCATGTAGAGGGCAGTAGCTGGCAGGAGCCAATTTTCTTCGACCTTTTCAACGAGAATTGATCTGCTGCTGTGTATGGTCGAGCCTAACCCATTAGGGGGCGCTGACAGGGAACCGGACAACTTCCACTAGAAGTTTCAGTAAATGCAGTAGATGCATAGTGCGGCTACTAGTGCCCCACGCAAATGGTCGGGAAAAATGTCTGGGCAAAGGTGCCCCCCAGACATTGCTAACAACCGGTTGCCGCATACTTCGAAATGAATCATGGGCCTATACACACTCTACCCTCAAATTTTTAGCCGGGGGGAGGAGACTGGTAGCCATTTGTACACAGGGAACATGAGCGTTCTTGTTCATGTTTTGTTTTTAAGTCTACTAGTAGCATGAAGGGAAAAGGGTGAGGACATGCACCAGCATGTTCCAGGTGTGCATGATCACACTTAAACGTATGCGTTGTTTTGCCATTATTTTATAACATAATTATTTACCTACTGGACCTACTTCAATAGAAGAACTGACCGTGGTGCGCCACAGCTCGAGTTAAACGAAGCGGTCCCACACAGGCGTGGAACGGTCAGGGGGGAGTGCGCCGCTGGGCGCCATAACGGGCTCCAGAAGCACACTTGAAGTACTTGACTTGACGAGGTACTTCTGAAGTATGACATAGCAAGCCAGCATGCCTGGTAATACTGAAGTCCATGAATGCTATATATATATATACATAGTACAGCAGGACTCACCGTGGTGCGCCAGAGCTCGAGCTGCACGAAACGGTCCCACACGGGCGCGGAACGGTCCGGCGGGAGCGCTCCACTGGGGGCCAGCACACGCTCCAGAAGAACACGCAGGTTTGCCTCGTCGCGCGTGTGCAGCAGCACGTCCGTGTAGGCAAGCACGTAGGCGGGCTCCGTGATGAAGGTGGCGTGGCGGCTCAGGCCATACTCCAGAACGCGTTGCGCCTGCGGCGGCGCATGGTGGTGGGTGGTAGGAGGCAAGCACACAAGTGGCAGTTGAGGATTAGCTCAGCAGCAAGCGTCTGGTACGGGTTTCAATGTGGGTAAGGCCTGTGATGAAGGTGGCATGGCGGCTCACGCACTCCAGAACGCGTTGGGCCTGTGCGGCGCGCGGTTGTGGTGGTCGGGAAGTAGGTAGCGGTGTTGCTGAGCACACAAGTGACAGTTGGGAATTAGATCAGCAGCAAGCTGTGGCAGGAGGCGTGGCGGCTCAGGCCATACTCCAGAACGCGCTGGGCCTACGCGGGCGGGTGGTTGTGGCATTTGGAAGTACACCCGTTGGTGAGCTGGAGGCACACACACAAATAATACTAAAGTGTCATTTGGGTATTAGCTCAGCAGCAAATGTTTGTCAGCCATTTCAATTGGTTGCCGTGATGAAGGTGGCGTGGCGGCTAAGGCACTCCAGGACGCGTTGCGCCTGCGGCGGCGCGTGGTTGTAGCAGGAAGCATGTGTCACTACCAGTGGCAATTGGGATTTAGCGCGGCAGGTGTTTGTCATGCATTTCAATGTGGGACAGGCTTGTGATGAGGGTTGTGCGGCCGCTGATGTGCATCTCACCACTTCGGGCTCCCTTTTGATGTGCCTTGCATATAGTACGTAGTATATACGTCGAAGTAGTGTTATGTATTTGCACTTGGGGGCGTGCGAGGGCCCATGGCATATGCATGCCAGAACGCTCACTGGCGGCCATGACACGAATCAAATGCACGACAAAGTATGTGTACGGACAAAGTAGAGGGCTAGCGGGTGCCCGCAGGCTACCTATGTCAAAGTAGTATGGCGTATACTTCAAGTACTACTTCAAGTACATGTACTTGTATTACGTAGTATATTGCCTCACCTACAAAGTACTGGTACACCATAGCTACTTCTGCAGCGTCAACTTCCATTTGAAAACGGCAAAATGCTCACAACATGGCCGTTCAGAAGGAGGTTTGACCAGTTAGTGTGTGAGTTGCTCACCACTTGAGGCTCCCCATTGACATGCATCTCCAGGGCAGGAGGGGGGAGGGCGAAACAGCATACAAATGCGGTAATAGTTCAATGCTTGACAAGTGTTTGAGTAGCTCACCACTTGCGGCTCCCCATTGACGTGCATCTCCAGTGCCGCGTGCGCCACATAGACCTCATAGCCCAGGCGCCCTGTCTTAATATACACCGTAATCATTATTGTATAACAATAAAATACCATTTGTTCCAACAAAAGTATTGAGACCAAACTTTGACGGGCAAGCAACAGGGGCACATATTATTTTGGGTGTGTAATGTGATAATCAGATGTGTGCATCAACCCGACGTCT
>JAULBY010048051.1:0-12267 GCA_032358315.1 Ophiocytium majus
GCGCCGGAGGCTGGGACCTGTTGCTTGGTCGCAGCTTGTGTGTGTGGGCAGCTGTTGCTGCTGTGCGGCGGCACTTTGCCGGGTGTTATCTAGCTCAAATAGCCCGTTCAACAAAGTGTCTCACTTTAGGGCGGTGTCTCACAATAGGCAAGTTTTCGGTAAATGGGTGGAATGAAGCAGCGAGGCTCAGCCGTTGAGTACGGCAAGGTCGATGTCCAAACCAGATGAAGAACAGTTGCAAACATATACTTCTGAAGTACTTGTGAAGTGTATTATATCACATGGGACGGTACACCACGCTTTACAAATGCGCTAAAACAATGGCATGGGCCTCACTCGTGTTCACTGCTGCAGCATTACCACTGTGACAGATAACAATTGTAACAAATTGTTTAACAGTTCCTGTCGAGGCTCGACAGAGCATGCGACAAGTAGGTATGACTGCGACCTGAAATATCACTCTCGCCAAACTACACAAGCACAGCAAGCGCCCGCGGCCTGGCCAGCCGTGTTCTTGCACTTGTTGCCTCCCAATTTGTGACTACTGAGTGGTACCATATACTTCAGTATATGGTATGATGGATGTACCTGTCTAGAATTGTAGACCACACCGCACTGCATGTGTTACACTTGCACAGAAGCACTAGGCATGTCGCACTTATCACAATGAGAGCACTGGCATTTATTTGTAAGCGCAGCAAGTGTGTACTAACTGCTATGCTTACTACCGGTAATACTTCAAGAAGTAGTAGGTGAGCTACACAGGTGCCACTGGGCCAGCCTGATGTACCTGATTAAGGCCGTTACCAGCTAGCACTCTTAGACTAGTTGGTAGCCATGCTGGGCTGTCATAATCAATTATTCATCATGAAATTTACTATTACCGGTACTAAGTTAGCCCAGGCTGGCTACAGTTCTATGCACCGATTCGAAGTGGCATCTGGCATTCACTCACATGGCCCCTTGTAGCCCGTCGCACAGTAGCTGTCACTGTCTTCCGTGTGTATATCAGGCGCTTTTCCCAGGCAAGCGGCCTTGTTGTAGCACTCCAGTATTTCATCTTCTGGCTGGGAAAAGCTGGCGCACCAGTAGCCTTGGTGCAACGACATCGTTTCCACGGTAACACCAGGGCCGGGGCAATCAACTTTGCTGGTGCCACATGTGATGCATGTTGCATTGCCCATGTAGCTTCCTTCTGCGCAGCAGGTTCTGCAAAGACAGCAACAGGTTGCATTATATGTATGCATAGATGTACATGATCATTCAATGGCAGCGGCGGCATGCGTCCACAAGATGCATGCCAGCAGCTCACAATTGCAGCTGCGGGGGTTTCACACCATTTGCTGCCGCGCAAAAAACAGTCGACATTCAATGTCCGACACAATGATTGCAGCAGAGATGCACTTGGCACAGTGAACGACTCCCAATTTGAAAGGCTGTGCTGACCAGCCTGAGGGCTGGTGCAACATCATGAAGGTGTACAGACACCTTAAAGTTTACAGCGGCCCGGGGTCCCAGGTGACATGCAAGAACCCATTGACTTTTCATCCTGACAAACTTGAGTGCCTTAAAGTCTCTGCCTTCATGTTACCTTAGACCACAGCTCTAGAGTGTGTGCTGCAGCAGCTGTGTTCCACATCCAGACTGAGTGATTCAGAAGATGTACCACCCCGTAACCTACTAGTACGTTCCTACTACTGTAGTATTACTTATTACCGGTAATATATCAATAAGTTGCAGGTGCACTGTGGCATGCCTCGGTTAATTAGTACTACTGTAGAAGTACACTCAGTCTTGAACCTTTAATTGTAGGTGAACGAACACCGGGTCCCTTGCAGTGCAGCAACAGTTACTGTTACACTTGGGCCGCAGGAGAGCCAACACACTAGATCACCACACAGGCTTCGGCCTGGCTTTCTGCCCCAGCCACGGGAGTACCTGGGCTCAGTCACCTTTTTAGTTTCTTTCACACTCACTGGCACGTCCCAGCAGTGCGGACACCAAGAACGTGTTGGCAGCCACGACAGCTGGCAACGCAAAGATGCAGCAGTTTTGGTGCCGTAGCAGGACAGGGATGGCCGGTGGTCGCCCAGGTAGGTGTCAACACACCGTTGCGCCCGGACATTGGCTGTGGGCGCAAACCAGCTAATACAGCACCAGATTAGTGCTTTGCCTCAAGTGTGAGTGCCACACTCATTGTACATTGCACAGGAAGCAGTCATCACAGCAGCAGGCCGTGGAATTGACACACCAGTGCCGCGGCAGAGACATGGATCTGGGTGCGCTGTGCGAATGCCGGCACTGGTACACATTTATCCTGGTGATGATTCGTGGGCTTGTGCCTGTGAAAGTGGCACCGGCTGCTGCTGGTGCTGTTGCTCACTCTGCTGCTGCTGCAGCTGTGGCTGTGGTGTCAGTTCCGCTGAGCACTGCCGGTCATGCACCTGCAGTGCTGAGCACAGCTGCTGGAAACGCCGTGACTCAGCCTCCTTGGCCGCTAGTGCATGCTGCAGCGCTGCATCACACACAGTCGCACACAGGAAACGGCAACGGCAGAGGTGTGAGAGAACAAGCAGCACGTCACGGGTACGGAATCGGCATCACGGTGCTGTAATGGCGTTCCAACACAGGCCTGGGTGACATACTTGAAGTACAAGTTAGAATTGAGTATTGTAGTGGCGGCATTGACGTGGAGGTGTAATAGCATAGTTCATGCATCAGATATGCCGGCCTGGGTGCCGGCTGTAGTGTGTGGGGTTTTGCCACAAACTGTCGTGTTGAAAAGTGCGGCCAGGAATGCAAATAACCCGATTGGGTGGCCAAAAGCCACAGCACAAAGGTGCATGTGCAGTGGCTACCTGAAGTAGTGCTGATGGCCTGGCACCAGTACCAGCTGAGACGCACCGTTTTCCTTTGTGCAGATGGGTTGGCAGACCGCCAGTCTGCTTTGAAAGGACTTCAGAAGTACTTGAGTACCGGTAAGTACTTCAGAAGTACTTGAGTACCGGTAAGTACTTCAAAAGTTTACTTCTTACTTGACAAGTCTACTCAAGTACAGTATGTACTTTGAAGTATTCAAGTGCACACAGGCACTGGTGCAACCTGCAGCGATGCGCCATGCAGCTCCCACTGGCACTGAAGACTGTCCATGTTTAGTATTGGTATGGTATAGGCACACATGTATTAAATTACTTCAAATAGTACTGTAGTACCGGTAGTACGTAACATCCCGACTTATGCCAAAGTAGTCGCCCTGGGCTGAAGCTTTATCATTCACTGGGTGCCCCCCAAAGTAATGTGCCCCCACACTGTTTTGTGTCACCAATGACAACTTGTGAGCTGCGGTAAATTCTACGGTACATCACTTACACCCCTATTCCGTAGCTCCCAAAGCAGCGCGCCCGCCCCCATTTTATGTTGAACCTCAGTTTCAGCCCGGGCAATTCCTTCGGGACACGACGGTATGTAGCACTTGATGCAGGAGTTTGTACCATATACTTCTCAGTAGCACGGAAGGCTGAGCATTTTGTACCACTTGTAGTGCTCCATTTTATGGGTATCTTAGTAGGTAATAGGTGGGGTAGTGCTGGCACTGCCACAGCCCCTCGGCAGCCAAGTCTGCGCACCGCAACAGCGAGCACCATGTCCAACCCTGTTGCTGTTGCTGAGCACTCGCTACGGCCTGTACCCACCGCGCCATTGCACCACATGCCTGCATCAGTGGCCTGTCACACACAATCATGTCGCATGTGTACTCTGCAGCATCGTAGCCTCAAGGGTATCGACCGGCGTGTGCAGGGTGGGGGCTACTTGGCTCAAGCCAGGTGGATACTTGCAGCATATAAATCAACAACGCTTTGACCTCGCATCGTGCACCAGCCATGGCAGTATCTGGGCTTGGCTCATTTATGGGATCTTGAAAGTGTTTCACAGCACTGACTCACCGCCAAGCTGCTCCCACAAGGCCAGCACCTCCTGCGCCCCGCACTGCGCCTCCTGCGCCGCCAGCCGCTCCTCCAGCTGCTGAGCACGAGCCCTCTGCTGAGCAAACTCCTGCTGCTGAGCACCCCACCCCAGCTGCTGCCGCCCCTGCTGCTGAGCACCAATCGCTCCTGGCTCCTGGTAACCCAGCGCGGCAGCCACGCCTGTGGACCGCTGCTGAGCACGGGCTTGCTGCGCTGCTGGTGACAGCTGCTGCTGAGCAGCAATGCCGTTGGTGCCCACTGCTGTGCTTGGCTGCCGCTGCAGTGGTTGCTCAGCAGCGCCGGTGGCAGCGTGCTCAGCAGCAGCATGTGCAGCGGCTGGTGAGGTGCTGAGCACCAGTGACAGGAGATCGGAGCGCTGAGCAGACAGCTGCGCCTGCAGCCGGGCCAGCTCGCTGACCAGAATGTTAGCGGCCTGCAGCGCACAGGGAGCAGCAACACATATATGCCACAGTAAGAAAGAAAGCAGCAGCAGTCTGGAGCAGGGGCAATGCTGCCAGTTCTCGTGGACACTATGGTAAGACCTTAAAGGTGTGCACACATGGGAAGTGCGTGTGGTCATCGGTGAGTGAAGACTTGCCATGTGCATGCAGGAGCAGGAGGACACATAAGTGACCTCACCACAAATGCATTGCACAAAATGCCTCTGGCGCTATACACATACTGCGTAGTACTTCAAGAAGTACTTTGTTTGAGGTAGGGACATGTACCGGTACATTATGTATTCTAGACTCAGACTTCACACGCACTAACAGTGTGAGGACAAACGGTCGCATGCACACACACGCCTCACCTCCCTGCGCCTGGCATCCCCGCCACTCCCCTCCTGCCCCCCACCCCCCGCCAACACCGCCAGCTGCGCATGCAGCTCCGCCAGCCTCCCGTCCCTCCGCTTCAGCACCCCGCTCAGCGCCTCCACAGAACGTTCCGCAGACTGCGCTCGGTTTTCCAGAACGGTCCAGCCGCGGCACTGCGCCACGCAGCGGCGCCGCCACTCGCGCGCCTCCCGCCTGGCCGCCAGTGCCTCTTCAGACTTGAACTTGATGAAGGCTTCCGCGCGCGCTATGCCCGGACCGTGCAGCACCAGTGAGACGGCTGCTTGCTGGTGCTGCTGCTGAGCATCGGACAGGTGGTGCTGGTGCTGAGCACTGGAGTGCTGCTGCGGAGCGGCAAGGAACACCTCCTCTTCGTCCTCATCGCTGTGCTCAGCAGCAGCTGTGTGCTCAGCAGCAGCACTGTGCGCAGCACCAGCACCATTACCATCAGCACGGCCGGTGGCGCCAGCAGCGGCGGCACTGGCAGCTACGCCCCTGCCAGCTGCATTGCTGCTGCTAGCCACGCTGCTGCCGCTGCTGCTGCGCACGCTGCTGCTGGCGTTGGTGCTGCCGCGGCGGCGCCGGCGCTGAGCAAGCAGCGCCTGTGCAAATGCACGTCTCTCATTGGCCAGCGTCTCCTGGCACTCAGCCAAGACCTCGCGAAGGTCCACCGTCATTCTGGGGGGGACCGGATTGCGGTTCACGTGAGTGAGTAAATATGTGCTGCGGGGGGTACATGTACTGTTGAGGTTTTTGCAGCTAGACTGGCAAGGCAGCATGCCTCCGCCAAGTGTCTGCAAAAAATCGGCGAGCCAGGTGCCTTGGTGGGTGCTGGCAGCTGCATGAGGTGTTTAGCACGTGCAGCCGGCAACCAGGTGCATCCGCTTAAATTCGATTCAATGCGCAAAAGATAAGTGTCTTGCGCTTCTGAAGTATACACTGCGCTGTATAGTTATGGTACGTGTAGCAAAGATTTGCACTGACAAGGTGTTGTTGGTGCAGTGTGTTGGCATCAAGCCCGGTGCCTGCAGGGACCCAGTGCATGCCCAGCCATGCCACTGCAGTGCAAGTGTGCCGCCGCGCAAGGCACTGTCCACTTTCACCTCAGAACACATGACCACCTGCATGGCACGCCCTATACGGAACAGGATTATGCAATGTGCACCACAGGTCAGTACTGATTTGACAAAAACATGGCAGTATGGCACATAGGTTTTCCTCCATGTTGAAATCATCCTGCTGTATGTAATGCGCCAGCTGTCACGCGCAGTTTGCCCCTTCCTCTAACCACCGATGCACAGGTGCCAGCAACAACAAAAAAGGCCACGCTGCTACCCGCTTCATGTATATCGTTTTCAATGGTGCTAGCACGCTGGGGCCAGGCCTGGCAATCAGCCACATTAGATGTACACAAATACTCTACTTCCTAGAAGTACCTCCTAGTATACAGAAGGTGAAGTGTATTATGGGTGGTAGGCAGCAGCAAAAGAACTGAACTGTATGTGCCACACCTTGCAGCTTGCCACTTGCCTGCCATGCAATGTTGGCACTTGCCGGCCACGCGAAACAGCCGAGCGGCTACGTGTTCAGCTACACATTTGTTTTGTTTGTCACATTACACCGTGCCTTGTGTCACATTTATAAATACTGCGCACACAGAATCAAGTGCATCTTGCATGCTCAGCACTGCCTTTCCGACCAGCAGCTGTGGCACGTGCTGCCACCGACCAGCTGTGTCCCCAGCAGACAGTTCCTATAGTATGGTTCATATGTACACCAAGTATTGCAAGCTCAGCCACTGCCTGTCCTGCAGTGCCACCAGCTGCGGCCACGCGCTACCGTCTGTCCCCAGCACAGTGTTGTCCAACGGCGGAGTTAATATGAAACTTATGTGTGCTTTACATGCTCAGCACTTGCCTGTCCTGCAGCGCCAGCAGCTACGGCCACGCACTGCCGCTGAGCAGCTCCGTCCGCATGACCTGTCATTATGTTTGCCTTATACTACAGAGAGTATAGGAACCACACTTTTTAATATGTATGTTTATGTGCTCAGCACTTGCCTGTCCTGCAGCGCCAGCAGCTGCGGCCACGCACTGCCGTTCAACAGCTCCGTCCGCATGACCTCATTCGCGCGCCGAGCCTCCCCAAGCTGCCGCGCCAACCCCTCCGCCCCCTCCCCCCCGCACCTCTCACACCAAGCAGCGCCACCATACCCCTGCTGGTGGCCTAACTGCTCAGCAGCAGCTCGGCTGTGCTCAGCAGTGTGCTCAGCAGCACTGGTGTGCTCAGCAGCAGCTGTGCTAGCGCCGCGCAGCCCGCCCCGCTGCTCCCCGTGCTGGCGGCGGTGGTGACGCCGCCGCTGCTGCTGCTGCTGCTGCTCAGCACCACCCTCCTGCTCAGCAGTCGCAATGACTGGGCTGGCGCTGCTGCTGCTGCCGTGGTGCCCCTTCTGCGACTGGCGCCGCCGCCTTGACTGCGGCTCACCCCCCCGTGGCGTCAAAGCCTTGAGCAGAGGCGGCGACACCAGCTGCTGCTGCGCGCGCGCCGAAGCTTCAAGCCTTGGCGAGAGCAGCTGCAGCGACGGCAGCAGCGGCTGCGGAACTGGTGACAGACACTGCTGCAGGGGCGGCACTCCCACCGCAGCCCCCCCTGCTGCTGGTGCACTGGCGGCTGCTGCGGCAGCGGGCTGCGCACCACCCACTGTCTGCACTGCTGCGTCCACAGATGAGCGTTGCGGCCGCGGTGGCGACATCTGCACAGCAGCATCGTGCGTTGCCGCGGGCGGCAGCGGCTGCTGCTGAGCGCCTGTGCGCGCAGCCACGCTGCTGCTGAGCACAGGTGCTGGTTCGGCTGCGGGAAGCTGCTGAGCACCATCTGCACCTGTGTGCTCAGCAGCCCCAGCCCACCCCTGCTGCTGCTGCTGTGGTAGCTGCTGAGCACGGCTGCTGCTCAGCACATGGGTGAGCCGCAGGTCCGAGAACGCCAGGTGCCCCGCGAGCACACGGTTGATGCGCCTCATGTGCTCAGCAGCAAGCTGCCTCTCCTGCTCCATAGCTTCCCTCTGTGCTTCGCTCATGATGATGCCGGCACCTGCCCCTGAGCGTGTTCCCATGAGGGGCAGGTCTGGCAGCGGGTCGGTGGGCATGGGTGGTGGAGCTGGCAGCAGACCATTGGAGCTGTGGTTGCAGTGCTCAGCAGCAGTGGAGCGGCAGGGGCAGCAGCAGTGTGCTCAAAAGTTGGAGAGGTGTGCATTGGCGGCAGCAGGGCCTGGGTGCATGTGGCGTGTGGCTAGCAGGTTCTGGTGTCATTGTACAGCAGGTGCTGGCGCTACCAAACCAGCAGTGGATGGCACTGAAGCACTGCGCAGGTGCTGGTAAGGTTGGCTAGCGAGTCACAGACTGGGGCTAACTTTCACACATATGAGACACATTACTGCATTAGAAAATGCCGTTGTTCCATAAAACTTACCTGTCCAGACTCCTGGTGCCGAAAGGTGAGGCTGACGATGAGTCAAGAGTGTGACTCAGACTCTGACTCAGGCTCACGCTGTCCATTTCCACCCCATCCTCCGCACCAGCGCCGCTCCCCACTCCAAACCCCCCCGCCGACGCCTCAAAGCCTCGCGCCCCGGAGCCTCCAAACCCGGCCGCCGCTGACCCTGCCGAGGCATTTGCACTGTCAGGCGCATGGCGCTGCAGCTGCTGAGCACTGGCCCACTGCTGCTGCTGCTGCTGAACAAAGCTGCCGCGTGCCCCGCCACCCGCAGCGCCAGCCGCGCCTCCAAAACCCGCCAGCGCCGCCGCTGACTCAGACCCCGGCGCACTCAGCGGGCGCATCATCCCCTGCGCCGCAGCACTGCCGCTGCGCGCCTGCTGCTGAGCACCGCCCAGCACCAGCTGCTGCTGAGCACTAGACTCAGAGCCCAGCGTGCCCGCCAGCGGCAGCGGCGCCGACGCGCCAAATGAGGCAAGAACGGGGGGCGGGTCAGCCCGCCACTGGTCTGGCAGGGCGCCGGGCCCGTGGTGGCTGTGGCCTGTGCTGGCGCTGGCGCGTCTGCTGCCGCTGGCGCCGCCGCCGGCAGCGGCTCTTCGGAGAGGCTCTGCGCTGAGCGGCGGTGCTGCGCGCCAGCTGTCCAGCAGAGGGGGTACGGCGCTGCTGTTGCTGCTGAGCACGCCGCCAACTTCAAGTTCTACTGGAGGTGCGCCGGCGAGCAGCGCTGCGCTGCTGCCGTGGCGCGGCGGGTCCAGGGGGGCTCTGGAGTTGGGGGCTGGCGGCTGCAGCGCAAAGCTGCCAAGGCTTCCCTGTAGCATCAACAAAGAAGATCGGAGGTCGGTGGCGGAGGTGTAAATATCGGTGGTTGGTAGAGGAGGTGTGGGCGGCACGTACAAGAGGGTAAGCTGGTGTGTGCCAGCAAGGTTCGGGGCGATCAAAAACTGGCAGCGCTGTTCTCACACATGCTTCAGCATGTTACACTCGCCAGCTGCAGGTTGCGTCGTGCGTTAGTGCCAGACAGTAGTGAGAATGGTAGAGAGTATGGTATGCATATGCCTCCACAGCTTATAAATAAATACGTGTTTTACCAAAACAATTCATTGATCGTCTTTGTGACAGCAGCCTTTTGAACACCGATGTGGCGGCGTTTTCAGCAGCATGCGCTTGCTGTACGTTGGCAAACCCAGCTCACAACACCACGAGCTTCCAGCCACAATTGCTACGAAAAATTGTGAGTGTCATGCACGCTACTTTTTGTTAGCATTATCAGTAATGATGTCACGTCGTTTGACTCAAAAGCTGCTTGCGGCGCAGGGCATGAACATAAAACCTTGCCACTGTTTGTGGCTGTCGGATGTGGCGTTGCCAGCAGCAGCGGCAGCACTCCCATCAAAAACAACAAACACCAGCACCAATGCCAGCTGCGATGCAAGCACAAGCACTGCCAGCACCGGCATGAACCGCACCAGCGGCACCAATACCAGCAGCACACTTGCCACTTGCCTGTGCCGCGCTGTCCTCCCCCACGATGATCCCCTCCCGTCTCAACAGGGATATGGTGCCAGTTGCAACGCCATAGCTCTCCTGCGCCGCCCTCTCTGGCCCCCTCGCACCCCCTGCGCCACCCCCCACGCCGGCCAGCTCCACCGGGCTTTCACTGAGAGGCGTGAGGCTGGTGTCCTGAGGCCTGAAGCCTTCGCCGCCACCGCTGCTGGTGGTGAGACGCAGGGAGTCGAAAGGGGAGGCCAAGGAGCCTCCCCCTCCTGCCGCTGGTGGCGGATTTGACGGTGGGGCTGACATGGGTAGGGTTGAGGCGGGTTTCAGGCAGCGCTAGTGCCGGCAGGAGGCGGCATGGCAACAGCAGTTGCCGTTGCGGCTGCTGCTGCGTTTCGGCTGCAGGTGGCGGGTGCGGGTGCACGTTGGGTGCACGTTTGATCCGAAAGCACGCCCACTTCCAGGGCACTAGCGCAGGCTGTAGGCGACGCCAAAGAAATGGGTTGAGAGTGAGTCGCGGAAGCTCAGCAGTGCTGGTGGCGCGGCACTGCTGACTGTGTGGATCACTCCAGTTGGCGACACGGCAAAATTCAACAGCTGGCGCGCCGACCAACTTCAACAACTGCCACCTGTCAATTGATCAAGGGCGCACTGCTCACTCAGGAGAGACACCAGCTGGGCACCCAGCTGAAGCGCTGCAGCCGTACGGGCGGGGCGCGTTGGTATAGTGATCACGTGTCAGCTCCCGCTTGGGGCGTGTTCCGCACCAGCAAGGACTTGTTTGTGTGGCGCCCACTTGGCCCAGGCCCAGGCAGCAGCACTCATGTCTTGTGTGCTGCAGCTGCAGGTGAGCCTGGTGGTGCTGCTTCCCAACCATGCTGGCGCACCACCGCCCCTCTCTGCCAGCGCTGCTGCTGGCGCACCACCGCCCCTCTCTGCCAGCGCTGCTGCTGGAAACGAGGGTGCACAGCAGCAGCTGCAGTCCCGCACTACCACAGCGAAGGAGGCAGGATACAGCAGGAGCAGAATTCGAAGCCGCAGCTGCTGGGGGGAACGGCGGCGGCGGCACCAACGGCACTGCCCTAACCAGGGGCAGCGATGGCATGATGGGGGCAGCAATGGCACGGTGGCTTGTGGTAATAGCACACGCGAAAGCAAGGACAGTGGCACTGTCGGTGGCGGCGGCGGCAGCGGCAGCGGCGGCAGCAGCGATGTGGGGAGGAGTGAGGGCAGCAGCGGTGGCAGCGACAATTCGGGCGGCAGCGAAAGACGTATAGTTTGAATCATGGTGTCCGCGCTTGTGGCTACTGGTGCAGGGAGAGAGACCGCCAAAAAAGTCTCCGGTCCCTCCCATTACGCATGAGCACAGGGCGGCGCGTGTCTTCAGCAGCACCCCTGGCGGCCACACATGCTGACATGATGGTGACATGTGGCATGGTCAACGAGGCAGCGCAGCGCGCTGCTGTCATCCGCAGGATGCAACTGGGGCAAATTGGTGCCCCTGTCAGCCTCAGGAACAACAGGGGCCTGGCTACCGTGCTGAGTACCAGCAATCGTGGCGCACTGGCGGGCAAGTTGACAGCCGCTATCCGTGCCTTCAACAGCACCTCAGGAGTGGTGCTGCACTGCTCGGGGGCACCTCATTGGCATCTGTGCCTGTGGAGCAGGACTGGGCCATGAACGTGCTCACGCAGCTTGGCATGGGGCACACGGTTCAGGGTAGCAAAGCACTGTGGGTGCTCCAGGATGCGCTGCAGGAAACGAAGCACAGCGGCGGTGCGCAGCGGCCCCAGTTCAATGATGTCAATGCCAGCTTCAGCTGTCAGCAGTCATTGCAAGCGCTGTTCATATGCAAGCAGCTGTGCGCCAATTTCTTCCTGGCGCGCTTCATTGTGGTGGTCTGTGCCGTGCACAATGCAGCTGGCGGCCCTTCAACCTGCCGCTCCAGCCAGTGGGGGTGGAGGTGCTGGAGGTGGGTGATCTGGAGTTGGGGGTGGGCAGCAGTTACGTCACTGCAGCACTGGTCACGTGGCCCAAAGCGCACGCTGGCAATCACCTCACGGCACTGGAGCAGGAGAAGCTAATCGCAGCGGCCAAGTGCGGCACGCGTGTCCGTGGTTTGAGTCAGATGATGCATGCGTGTGTGCAGGTTGCACGCACTTGCGTTGCTCATCATATCACATGATTGTCATAAGTACTTTTATTTGAGCTCCGCCTAGGGCGCGGAAAGCCCTTGACTAAAGTTTACACATGGTGTGCATGTGACCGGGAAAAGCATGATCAGACATGCTGTTGCTAGCGAACAAGCTGGCAATGCTCAGCACTGCGTACTCCAAAGGAAGCCTGCCATGGCATGTTATAACATACTACTAGTATATAAATACCTACATGCGTGTGTAAGTGTGTGTACTCTTATTAAACTCCGCTTAGGGCGCGGAAAGCCCTTTGCACACGGTGCGCATGACCAGAAAAAGGGATCAGAC